>JAXGGA010008476.1:0-56676 GCA_038373865.1 Uloborus plumipes
GCTCAAGGTATAAAGCAGTAAGTAACCGCCCCTAAGCAAGGGCTAAGGCAGTTGGTGATTGACTTCTTTTTGTTGCCGTTATCGGCTGAAGAAATGTGAGCATTATTTTGTTATAATTCTTAGTTAATTAGCTATACATTAATGTATTTGTGTAAAAGTTTGGTTAGTTTTCAATTGCTGGAACCGCTGCGAAAACAAAACAAATACAAACGGGCATTTCGTCAAACTCCATTACTGGACATTTTGACAATTTACCTTTACTTTATTGTGTCTTTGCAAGATGGAGCAGACCAATGTAAAAAAAAAAAAAAAAAAACAAATAGAGCGATTATAAATATTTAAGAAATGACACAAGCAGCTCAAACCCTCCTTCCTAAGACATGACCTTCAAAGTCATTAAAATCGTCCTATATTGAGGGTAGCAGCAACCGAAATACATATGTACACTGCAAAAAATGAGCTGTTGTTTTTACAGTATAATACTGGCAACCGCGGTTCCAATTTGAAACTAAAATGCACAGTAATAAACTGCAAATCTAGAAATTTTACAGTTTCTTACTGTACAGTTAACAACTTTGCCGTTTATTGCTGTAAAATTTTGCTGTTTTATGCTGTAAAAGCAACAGTATAGTATTGAGAAAATGGGTTCCAGTTTAAAATTAAAAAATGTGCGGGAATAAACTGTAAAATAAACTATTTTACAGTTCATTACTGTATATTGGTAATTTTACAGTTTAGTGCTCTAAAAGTAGAAATTTTACAGTTTATTACTGCAAAATTAGCAATTTTTACAATTTATTACGTTAAAACTAGCTGTATTATACTGTAAAAACAACATTCATTCCTTACAATGAAGTCTTTCATTCAAATAATATAAATATATGATTAAAAAATATTTTGCATTCAAAACAAATTGTTCCGTTAAAATTACATGTGACATTCTGTTAAAAGTACCCTGCTGTGGGCACTTACACCTGAAGTGCTACGGAAAAAAACAAAAACAAATTAATCCATTTACTGGAAAGTTTACTTTATTACGCATTTTGTACATTCAACTTGTACAACTCGTACGATCAACATTCTCATTTGTTTTGGCTCAAATACTAGACAAAATCTGAAAAAAAAAATCACAAATTTAAATTAAAACTAAGTACCTCGCTCGCCACTTAGTATATCTGAGGAAATGGGTTAATGACAGTGCACTGTAAAAAATGAATGTTGTTTTCACGCTATAATACAGCTAAATGTATAGTAATGAACTGTACAACTTCTACTTTTAGAGCACTAACCTATAATTGCCAATTTTAGAGTAATGAACTGCAAAATAGCTTATTTTACAGTTTATCCCCGTGCATATTTTAATTTCAAACTGGAAACTGCCAATACTATACTGTTGTTTTTACAGCATGATACAGCTAAATTTCACAGTCATAAACTAAAATTTCTAGTCTAAGGGCCATGCTCCACATCGACGTAAAGCAGAAAAAATAGGCAGAAGCGTAAAATGGATTCAATGGTGTTTCTATGGAAAGTACCCGGATTTTCGGTTTCTGCCTTCAGTTTCGGTCGCGTTTTACGCTGATGGGGAGCATGGACCTTACAGTTTATTACTGTGAAGTTCAGTTTTAAATTGGAACCTTGGCTTCCAGTATCATACCGTAAAAGCAACAGTTCATTTTTTGCAGTCTGGTCATTTTCATCTAATGGTACTTTTTCAAAAAGTTGATAAAAGTGGATAAGTAATGAAAATGAGCGCATCCATTTAAACACAAAACCTTCTTTCAGAATTAAATTCTAACGTAGTCTTAATTTTTTTTTCGTGATGTTTTTATAAATCCTTCAATTATTAGAGTATCCTTTAGAATAATTTACACCACCACTCCTATTGTAACCACAGCATTTACTGCATACATTTGCCTTTACGAAACATTATAAAATAAAAGGATAGTTAATTCCAGCTTTCTTAAGATAAATTACACCTCGAAAGAAAGTTATGATATTTTTTATAAGACTTTAATGCTTTTAAATCAAAAGCTTTCCCAAACATTCAAACAATCTTCTGAACCAAACCTCCCACCATCCTTTCAAAAGTCATAATTAATTTCCATATCCTCATTTCTCTCCGAGGGTTTGAAAAGGAGAGATTATTTGTTACCTAACAGTATCTTTCGCGTTATGAAAAGATTTGACATCTAAAGACATCAATTAATGTGAAGATCATGAAGCCGAACACAAAATAAGAAGTTTTAAGTTCGCCGCAACAATTGTTTCGCATTTTTGGCTTGTATTGTATCAGTGAAGTGTTGTATTTGCAAGATTTTAGTAATTGCACTTAGTACAATGCACTTCACATTAATCAGAAGCCACGGAAATTATGAATGATAGGAAAAATACCTTTCAGGAGGACCTTCAATTACTTGCACGAAGAATATTTAGATGGTTGGGCATTAGGATTCATTCGTTATTTTTATAATTAAAAGTACACAATTCAATTTTGCGAGCATTGAATTTTTTTTAATTAACATTCATGAGTTTTATCTGTTTTTTTTTCTTTTAGGATATTTCTTGAAAAAAAAAGGTTCGGCTCTAATGGGGAACACTTCTGTTGAGAAATAATTTTTTAATGTTATTTTTCTTTTGCTTTGAATGCACACTATTTATTGTATTTCGCTAGAAAAACCTCATACTATATATATTTTTCAGTTCCTGCATAAAAAGTATTTTCTTTCTCAATGTTTTTTTTAAGATAAAACATTAATTGTACTATGAATATCATATGAGCTAAATTCAGAAATTTAAACGCAAGAAGTACTGCTGTGTTTCGTTTATTTATTTCTTTATCTATTAATTTATTTTGCAGAGCCAAATTCTTCCTCTTTTAAACGATCAATACACTTAACTTATGCTCTTAGGGGTGACTTCTATGTAAGGAAACTGACTTATTCGACCTTTTGGTTCCAAAAGTGTACGTGTGGCAACACCAACAAGTGTACGAAAATCGCGTTGATGAAAACTGGTTTCTAAGCTTCAGATTTATCACTTGATTGATGTTTAAACATTTCAGTTCATAAGCTAATATTAGAATTCATAAATTAGTTTATCAAACCAGCTTTGTTCAAAGTGGCCTTTTACTTTAAATGTAATAAGTATTTTTTTTACGACGTCGATACCGGTTGCTATTATATTGTATTTCAAAAATGCTTCAAACACGGCTATTTTCAAACATATCTTAGTACTTAAACGTCGGATAGGTCATCTTTTCTTTTCAAGCAGCTTTATTTTGGGATAGTCCAAAAATTACCTCACGCTCTAAAAGGGAGAGATATTCTTGAAATGGTGGGAGTTTGAAAAGCGTACGGAATGAGGCAACAAAAAGCAGTACATTCCGCATGTTTAATATGCTAATGAAAAAGGCGTGACATGCGACAAAAAGAGGGAAGGCTGTTAGGTGAAATGTGACACTTTATGACAGAGTTATTTTTTTATTTTTAGAAAGTAAGAAATTTGTAGTATGATATAATTTATGGACAACCCTTTACGGAGAAATCTACAGTTATCGATGCCCATTTACGATCACAATCTACGTTATCTGTGGAGAACAATGGGGAAATTACGAGCAAAAGCTAATTTCTGTCACCTCGCATAACAGGCAGAGATAGCCAGTATGAAATGGACTAGCAGGGAGCAGTTATGGGATTCCTCAGATTATCCTTGTGAAATGGAATGGCATAGATTTACATGCCGTCCAAGTTGATGCATCAGATTTGTGTCGATGATTCCAATTGTGAACCGCAGCAACCATCATTGCTTGTTACTATCACGCTAGGAGAGAATGTGTGAAAATGGTACATTTTCAACATTCAAAATCAGAAGACGCATTTAAGTGAATGGGTATGGGTGTTTCGTAGAATGATTTACAGTAGGGATCTGCCATTTATGAATGAACTGTTTTAAAATGTCTACTCCTCAAAATAAATGGTGCAGTATGATCACCTAAAAGAGGAACGGCCTCTTTGCTTTGTGAAGTTTGAATGTCAGAGATGATACGTTCGTAACACTAATTCGTTTCCTCGGCAACAGATGTCTCAACTCCTGCCATAACTTTTACATACAATTTTTATAAAAACTTGGTTTTATAAAACTTGAATTACCAAGAACAAATGTTTCAAAGCAAATTTTGAAAATCTCTTAACAATTCACAGGAATATTGGCAGATATATAGCAATGTACAATGTTTGCTATTTTCTGAGTTACGACCGCAATAGTCAGTTTTTTTTTTAATGAAGGAATCTGCCCCTAAGTTTAAGATAGAATAGAGAACGCCGAATTATGCAACAGAAAAGAAAATTACGGATTTTTAGCGTGCCAAATTATAATTATATGTGTTTAAATTTTGTGAGTGCTGCGTCCGTAAAGGTAGAATTGGCTATATAGATATTGATTTGTTTTGATTTGTATCTAACCAAGAGACCAAACGACAGTGTAATAATGATTTTTTTCCAAATGAGTAGCAAGCGAAAGAGCTACGACCGCAATAGTCAGTTTTTTTTTTTTTTTTTTTAATGAAGGAATCTGCCCCCAAGTTTAGGATAGAATAAAGAACGCCAAATTATGCAACAGAAAAGAAAATTACGGATTTTTAGCGTGCCAAATTATAATTATATGTGTTTAAATTATGTGATTGCTGCGTCCGTAAAGGTAGAAATGGCTATATAGATATTGATTTGTTTTGATTTGTATCTAACCAAGAGACCAAACGACAGTGTAATAATGATTTTTTTCCAAATGAGTAGCAAGCGAAAGAGCATTGTAAAATATGTTTTCTGGACGCATATATTTTTGCCCTGGTGACTTCCTTATCGAAAGTAACATGATTTGCGCAACCTGCTTTGAGCAAAAGTTATACTTCTTAAGTTAATATTTTTATAAATAAATTGTTTTTACTAAACCTACTGTCTGTCCGTGAAAACCGCACTTAGCACTCGCGAACCATTCCACTTAAAAAAGGGGTGATGGGTTGTGCGTGGAAACTTTCCGAAGTTTTCAATTTAAAACTTGCATTTGCTAACCTTTTGACACATTCAACTTAACTATGTATTTACAATTTGCAGCGTTCTACGTTGTTTGATACATCCCAAAATGCTTTTTATAATTATTTTTCCTTATTGTTATCTTACCTATCAACCCTATTTTAGTAAGATCAGAGACGAGACCTGACGCATGCGTAAATACGCGGATGGATTTACCTAAGAAAATCAGACAGTAAAAAGAAATTCTACTAGTATATTGAAAATAATTTTACAAGTTTTATTAACCACACACACACACAAATGCAACCTTACATAAAGTTCCACTCTTTAGCGGTAGCATTAGCATACACGTTATCAAATCCTTCTTCATGTTTCATGCGGTTGCAAAGCGTGCAAATGCTTGTTTCGTACGCTTATGCTTAAAACCTTATCCTTAACAAATAGCTCACGAAGGACATGTATGATCAGTAGCGTAGCTAGAGGGTTCAGCGCCAGTGGCGAACGTAAGAAATTGCGCCCCCGTCCCTCATGGTCGCCTTGATAGGAAATCACAGGAGCTCACTGTGACGTGTGACCTCCCATAATAATTCTTTAAGCAGAAAATTTTGATTATTTGGTAAATTTGAAGACAATATTGCCAACTTTAGTTTTTTTTTTCGAAGCCCAATACTCATTAGATGTTTCATTTTCCACTCCAACTCTTTTTCTTTCAAATTTATTTTTTAAATATTTTTCTACTTTCATTATTTTTAAAAGAATAATTAACTTTTTCTTATCGTTCAAAATGCCGCCCCCTGACTGCTGCGCCCGTGGCATGAGCCACTCCTGCCAACCCCTAGCTACGCCACTGTGTATGATTATACGTTCGTTGAAACTGGAGTACCCTAGTGAAAAAAAAAAATTGTAAATATATATTAACAATGCGTCATACATTAACTGGTGGTAAATAACATTACGAACTGCTGGTTTAAACCGGGTTTGGGACAAAAGTTACATTTTTTTGGCTATTTAGCATTTTATCAGTTCGTGTTCTTGAAAGGAATTTGTATTTTCTAAACCAAAACAAACTATTACTAGTATACTAAAAATCATTTTATTGGAGATTCTCTGTAAACTCGTCATTTTCCAAACAGAATCTGTGCTCTGATATGTTTTTTAAATATTCGTACAATTATAATACTATTGGTCTGGAAA
Organism: Uloborus plumipes; assembly: GCA_038373865.1. Lineage (NCBI taxonomy): Eukaryota > Metazoa > Arthropoda > Arachnida > Araneae > Uloboridae > Uloborus > Uloborus plumipes. The sequence continues at coordinate 6,225 of JAXGGA010008476.1, forward strand.
TGAATCTATTACTTAGGTTTGAAAGAGGGCCAAATAATATTTCTTTTTCTGATAATTCATGACGGGGACAAGTCTCCTGCTTAGTGTAGCAAGGACCTGGAACAAGATTGTTAAAGGGGTGTATTTGCATTTAGTTGCGTAATATTTTGCAAAATTATGGGAACATAATTTGTTACGAAACTACCCTACATGTAGACAAAAATCATGGGCATAATCAATAGTATGTCTCATAATTAAACTAGTTAACATTAATAAAATCACTTGCCAGAGGACTGTTTCGGCAACGACCAACATGCATACTTTCATCATGAATGTGGCTCTAAAACTAAACAAAGTGGCGTTTCAACACCTTTCTCAGCAATTTCGACAAATTCACACTGATTACGTTATTTTTCATAGCAAAAAACATATGCAAGAGTAATAGATTTTTTCTGTTGCAGCTTTAAAATTGGTGGCAGGGGACTTTGAAAAAACTAAGGACAGAACTTACATGACAATATTGAGTTTTAGAATTAGACCGTATTTCATAAAAAAATATAGTTGCATTATTCTATTTTCAGTTATTAATTGCCAAATCCATGTACTGTTAATAGGTTTTTAGAAATTTTACCTTTCAGTGATAGGCTATACGATTGGGACAGCCAGGGGACAGTATTTTTAGGACTTAGATAATTTTTAGAAAAAAAAAATGAATTGTTATGGCTCCAAAACGAAAATCGGAAATTACAAAAGAAATCTTTTTTTTTTTTTTTGTTTCAAAAGTTTAGACAAAAGTCAGATTTTATGCAAATATCTCTTAAAATGTGATTGGGGGACGAAAGGCGGGACTTTATTATTCGAATATAAAGTGCAGAGATTGCTGAATAAATAATCAAAATCCCAAAAGCTCTGTAGTTCTCGTGTAAAGAAGATGAGAAAGTTTTGAAGCCGAAATTTGAAAATGAACCTATTTTATTAATTTTTTGTTTTTTAAATCGACTCTAGTATGGTAGTACATTGTTTTTTAGCCAACTTTCCCGTTAAAAATAAAAGAAAGTATTAAAAGTAGCTTAATGCATCTAAAAATATCGCCAAATTAAAAAAGTAAAAAGGTAAAATAAATATCGAAAAATTAAAAATTTGAAAGTAGGGTATTGAAATGGGGAATTTGTGCGTCGGTCGGTCGGTCGGTCGGTCTGTCTGCCCCCCCCCCCCCCTAATAACTTTTAAATGAACATTCCGATTTGGACAAACTATTTTTTGTTGGAAAGATCTCGGCGAGTACAACTCATTCCCATATTTGATTTTTCGATTTGAACAAATTTTGGTTCAACTTTGAACAGTTCAAACAACCTGTCCCGCGATACTAACTTTTTAGTTAACAGTCCGATTTGAACAAACTTTTTTTTGTTCGAAACATCTTATCAAGGATACTTCATCCCCGTATTTACATTTCCGATTTTAACAGTTTTTCGTTGAACCGATCAAGCAAGCTGTCACCCCTAATAACTTTTGAGTGAACAGTCCGATTCAAATAAACTTTTTTTTTGTTCGAAGGATCTCAGCGAGGATACTTCATTACCGTATTAAAATTTTCAATTTGAACATTTTTTCCGTTCAACATTAAACCGTTCAATCAACCTTTCCCCACCTAATAACTTCTGAGTGAACCATCCGAAAGGAATAAACTTTTTTTTTGTTTGAAAGATCTCGGAGAGGCTCACTCCCATATTTCGCTTTTTGATTTAAACCATTTTTCGTTCAATATTAAACCGTTCAGAAAAAAATTTAACATTAGCGCCTACGGGGTATTGAAGTTGAATGTTGATCCTGAACTTAAAGTCGGATTTCTTTCTAACTAACTTTGTAAGAAAATGGTTTTGATAAATAATGTTTGTAAAGTACTTTTCTGAATAATCTTCTGTGAGGACTCTGATTCCGACTCCGCAAACATGGCGGAAATACAGGCTCAGAAAAAAATGACTGACTGTGCAGACGATTTTTTGTTTATTTATTCATTTGTTTTATTTTATTTATTATTATTATTATTATTATTATTATATTTGGCAGACGATTTTTTTTGTAACAGAAATGTTTCATTTACGAGAGCATTTTATTCTTTATTTATATTTAACAACTGGAAACGGATTAAATGTGAAATTCGAGACATTTTATCATCGGATGAGTTTCTTTTTTTTTCTTTCTTTGATAAAATGTATTTTGATGTACTTTGTACTTTTATTTATTTATTTATTTATTTTTTGAAAACAATTGAGGAATTTTTCTACGGAAGAACTGTAACTGTTACATTCTTTAAAAGGTGCGACAAAACTTTATTTATTCAGTTATTTACTTATTATGTGTCTATTTCATCTGATGAGAGGGGTATATTTTGCTTTTAGAAATCAGCTTTAAGTGCTAAAAAAGTATGTTTGACACAATTTTTAGTCTCAGATAATCAAGAGAATAATGATTAGATGCTAGAATGCCGATGTCGATGTACGGGAAAGTAGGCTCGTTTAGTTCTTGACAGAACTTCTTGTTACTTCGTGGAGAGCAAATTCAGACATGCGTATCAATAAAAAAGGCCAAGAAAAATTATATTTCTTAAAGATGAAAGAATCGAAAAAACGGCTCAAACTGACGATGCATATGTACTGTCTGATTTTCTCAGGTGCAACCTTCCGCGTATTTACTCATGAGTCAGGTCTTCTCTCATCTTACCAAAATAGGGGTGATAGGTAAGATAACAAGAATAATAAGAAGCATTTTGAGCCGTGTCAAACATTGTAGAACGATGTTAATTTCAAATACATAGTTTTGATGTCAAAAGGATAGCAAAAATGCAAGTTTTAAATTGCAAGCGTCGGAAAGTTTCACCTCACAACCCATCACCCTTTTTTTAAGTGCAATGGTTCGCGACTGCTAGGCGCGGCTTTCACGGACGGACATTACTTTTCGTTGGACAGTGGATTAATTGTGAAAATAATGGCCTTTAAAGGGGAAAAAAGGCAAAATTTTAATCTCTCAGGGCCCTGCTCCCCATCAGCGGAAAACGCTGCCGAAACCGAAGGCAGAAGCTGAAAATCCGGGTACTTTGCATAGGAACACTATTTAAGAAATTTTACGTTTCTGCTTTACGCTCGCGTTTACCGCTGATGTGGAGCAGGGCCCACAGTGTTTGAGAAAAAGACGCTTGAAAGCTCAAAACCCCCGCCGCTTATCATCGTGCAACCAACGTTTCTGTGATTTTTTTGCCTTGATACTCTTGCTTTGTTGTCCATGAAATGCAGCTACAAGTTCTTCTCTACTCAGGGTTGTCTTATAGAAATCAATTCGAAGAAACATCCAGCATGAAACACCCCTGGCTTTCCCTTCAATTTAATGTCTTAAATTCAACTTATGTTTCTCTTAATCACGATTTGCGAAAGGCGCCTATTCGTTGAGTTTTTTGCTTCTAGGAAATGAAATGAAATGGAAATGGAGAAGAAATTCACACTTGTCATATTATAACTGGTGATTTTCTAGATTACGTAATAAGAGGCATTTATAGCCTATTTGCACCCGCTTATTTTTCATAAGTATTATATCTACAGCGTACTCCTTAATACTGTCTGATTTTCTTAGGTAAAACCTTCCGCGTATTTACGCATGCGTCAGGTCTTCTCTAATCTTCCCTAGCAGCATAATCTAATTGGCCGATGATCGGCCGATGATCGAAACCCGATGAAATTATCATCGGCCGATGATCGGATTCGATGAGTTCTCATCGGATATTGCTCCAATATGTCTCATCGGCCAAACAGAATCCGAGCAGCGAAATCCGACGAGTTTTGCTTGAAATACGATGAGATTTGGAGCAAATTACGAGCAGTGCCGATGCATTTAGGGTCAATTTTGGATGCTCGGCTTATTTTATCGGGAAAGTTGATCGGAAGGATATTGCTTTCCGATGAAAAGTAGCTCATCGAAAACCGTGCTCGGATACTGATCGGAACGATGTCATCGTGCGTTACGGGATCAGTTTACGAGGAGTTCGATGATCGGCCGAGCAAAATCCGATGAGTTGATGCTACTTGGGTTTCCAAAATAGGGGATATAGGTAAGATAACAATAAGAGGAAGAATAATAAGATGCATTTTGATCCGTATCAAACAACGTAGAACGATGCTAATTTCAAATACATAGTTCAGTTGAATATGACAAAAGGATAGCAAACGCAAGTTTTAAATTGAAAACTTCGGAAAGTTCCCACTTACAACCCTTCACCCCCTTTTTAAGTGGAGTGGTTCGCGAGTACTAGTAGCGGCTTTCACGGACGGACAGTATGTATTTTTATTTCTTATCAATCTTGAGTGATGAGAATAAGTAATCTGGAAATTCGGTAGTCAATTGAAGTTTTGCTATTTCTGCGCTTTATTTCCTTTGAAAAACAATATATATATGTACAGAAAATAACAACGTTAAGAATGCACAAATGAGCAGGAATACTGCAGACACGTGTTTCGTCGTTACAAGGAACGCCTTTATCAATGCAAAAAAGTTGTGAGCTCACTTTTTGCATTGATAAAGGCGTTCCTTGTAACGACGAAACACGTGTCTGCAGTATCCCTGCTCATTTGTGCATTCTTAACGTTGATATTTTCCGTACATCTACAGCACAAAGGTATTTGTAAACTTTATATGTGTTTTCTTTTGAAAAACAATAAATATATATGTGTTTTCTTTTGAAAAACAATATAATTTTCCAAAAAAAAACATTGTTTTTTTATGTAAAACCTGCTTGAATAAAAGCAAAACACAGACGATTTGTTACCATGACGACGAGAATTAGTCTTTTTAAATAAAAATTAAAAACAGGGAGCTAGACTTATTCTCGTCATTATGACAACATGAAAAATCAAAGGAACATTAACCTCGTTCAAGTGAGTTTGATAATATGTATCTTTTTTTCTAGAAATATATTTTAAAATACGTTTTTATTAGTTTCACATTGGGTTTGATTGTATTCTGTACAAATATAAAAGTAATATATTTAATACTTTTATTAATACTAACGCTAAACTATATTACATGTTGATGCATATAGTTACCCAAGTAGCATCAATTCATCCGATTTTGCTCGGCCGATCATCGAACTCCTCGCAAACTGATCCCGTAACGCACGATGACATCGTTCCGATCAGTATCCGAGCACGGTTTTTGATGAGCTACTTTTCATCGGAAAGCGATATCCTTCTGATCAACTTTCCCGATGAAAATAAGCCGAGCATCCAAAATTGATCCTAAATTCATCGGCACGGGCCTGCACTGCTCATAAATTGCTCCAAATCTCATCGTATTTCGAGTAAAACTCATCGGATTTTGCTGCTCGGATTCTAATTGGCCGATGTCACATATTCGAGCAATTCCCGATGAGAACTCATCGAATCCGATCATCGGCCGATGAGAATTTCATCGAGTTTCGATGAATGGCCGATCATCGGCCGATTAGATTATGCTGCTAGGGAAGTGTCTCAGTTGTTTGTAACTCAGAATAAAGGATAAAATTCACGTTCTTTGCAAAAAAAAAACACTAATATACTTAATACTATTATTAATACTAAAGGCTAAACTATATGACCTGTTAATGCATCATAAGTATGTTTGATTAACTTTAAAAGGGGTATTTTTTAGTTTTTTTTAAACTATGATTCAACTTTTTTTACAAATATCTTTATTCCAAGACAATTTTAACTAAGGGTATGGAAAAGAGACGGATTGAATCTAAGATTAATACTGTCGAATGGGGAGATAATCTTTGGTGTAAACTAACATTGTAGAGTCAAGGAACTCATATGGAGATCTGGATTAATTTAAGATGGCAGGATCTAGTCTGGGAGTTCAGATGCATTCGCGGATTGATATAATGAGACGAGAACTTAGCAGTGAGTAGAAGTTATTCACGACGTTTAATGCTAGATTGAGATGTGAATGTGGCAACGATGGAGATTGAAATTCGTATTGATATTATATTGTAATGTTAAGACGAGGAGCAGCAACGAAGTCGGAGTTGCGATTTTGGGTCATAACTAGAAGTCTAGTGGAAACTAGGGTGCCAATCCCCCAAGCTCAATGGTGCAAATTCCCCCCCCCTATTCCCATTTTTTCATAACCCTCTGTACTTTTTGTTCCTAATTTACCCCTCTTTTTTCTTTTATTTTTTTTTTTAAATATTTATTTTTTTTAACTATTATTTTATTTTTTTATAAATTATTAACTTTTTGAAAGTTCGAATTATACGCAGAATGAAATCGCTTTTCTTCCTTTCCAGACATTCCAAGCACACACACACGCACACAAAAAAAGATTTAAAAAAATAATAATTAAGAGACTAAAATAAAAAATTTAAATTAAAAAAGTAAATTAATAAATTATTTAAATAAACAAATAAATTAGTTTTAAAAAATCCCCCCCCCCACTCCATTTTGATGACGCAACTTGCGCCATAATCCCCCCCCCCTTGTGGGCATCCCTGGTGGAAACTATAGAGGGAAAAGAGTTAACTCTCTCGATGAGTTACGTTTTCAACAAAATAGGTGGAAAAATTGCTTTTGTTGCGCAGTAGCTCTCAATAAGAGACACTAAAGGGAGACCTGAATTTTTGTCCCTTGAATACTGTCCGTTGTTTGGAGGTTTACTTTGAACGAGAAATATTGAACTCAAAATATCCTCATTTTTGTAAAATATCTCGATCTAGTTTTATTAATAACTATACTAGACAGCAACTTAACTTGACACTGAACGTCACTACGAGCGGAGCCAATAAGAGCTCACAAGCAGTCAGTGATCTCCTCTAATTCGCCAAGTAGGCTGTGATGTTTTATCTAAGGCCCCTATATATACGAGCCGGCGCATCAAGATTAAGTTTGACCACTTTGGATCCAGCACGTGTTTGCGTGTTTGAGTGGTTGTCTTTTATGGCCAGTAATCGCGTTTTGGTAATTTTTCACTGTGAGCAATTATTAGCGGCACGTGGATTTGGCAAAGCTTAGCAATGTGCCAAAACTTTTTTCTGGTAACCGTACTCCGCAACAATGAAAATTTGAAAGTAAAAGTTAAGGAATTGGATCCAAAGTGGTGAAACTTAATCTTGATGCGTCGGCCTGTCTATATAGCGGCTCTAGTTTTATCTAGCTCGTTCTTCATAAGCTAAAGTCACGCAAACGTCGCGGTGACGTCACGATGTTTTTGTCAAGAAACGTTGCAGTGTAGTATAGCAGTAACCGCACGGCCTGCGTTCGTGTAGTAAATTAAAAAAAATCGGAGAAATTGTAATGTTTTCCCCTTCAAAACATTTAAGCGTAATCCTGAAAACTGCAAAGATCGAGTTGAACCTTGGCTAGGTTCACTTCGTATTGAAGTGTCGAAGTCAATCTGTTCACATTTGAACAAAATGGCAACGGCAATTAAAATTTGATTTTCACGAACTTTAAGCGGGAATAAGTCATTTCCACGTGATTTTTTAACATCCTCTTCGCGGCTATTGTTCTATTATAGCATTTTTCGTTATCTTTCCAATGAGAAAAATATCAAGACAATACGATAATTATTTGTCTAGATAGAGCCATTTTTGGGTCTAAAATTTAGAGTTCGAATAAAAAAAGAACTATTCATCGAATTTTTCCCAACCTGGTCTAACAGCCTTCCCTGAGCTAATCTGTACCTCCTGTAAAAATTGGAACGAAATCAGTCGGGTAGTTTCTGAGTTTACCCCTGACACACATATTTTGGAGTTTGGGTTTTATGTATACCAGCGGGTGACCGAGCTCCGCTCGAGGAAAACAGGTATCGAAGCTAACTCGAAGATTTAAATTTTCAATTGTGATTTATCAAAACAATACATGCCATAAGAAAATTTGTGAAACCATTGGTGAAAAGATAATCGGTTAAAGTGCACCATTGTAAACTATTCTAAACAAAGTTAGAGTTTGGAAAGGGAACTATTCTATACAAAGATTAAGTTTGAAAAGTCATAGGAAATGAAATGTAATTGATAATAAAAATTATACAATTAAAGAAATGGTACAAAGTGAGCAGTGTAAAGATTGAAGTGTGTTGAAGTTCAATATTTTTGACAAATTTATTTAGAAAAACCAAACCTCGTGATTCCTCGTGGCCAAAAACCCCAGACCCCCAAGTTTACCGGAGTTAATTAATTCTGGGGCGATTTTCGACTTGGCAACCATTCCTCGTATTACCCCTAACGTGTACCAGGGGACCGAGCCCGCTCGGTTAAAAAAAAAGAGGTTTGTAAACTTATGTTTTTTTCTAAAGTGCGAAGTACTTATTTAGATAAACTTGAAAAGCATTTTTGAGCCTTTGGTTACAATTACGCATTCAAAACAGCCGTAATTTATTTTAAACAACACAACCCTATTTAATCCATGCTCACCGTAAAATCACACCTAATTTCATTTCATTTGGCGCCGAAGAGGCGCGGGAGGATTTGATGCGAATGGATGCAGAGTCTCTGTTCTCCAGTACGCATTTGGTTCCAGTTGGTTTTGACTTTCACTTCACTTCACACTCCAGGTCCTCCCCCCCCCCGTACATACCACAACTCGCTTTTTAACCGGGATGGGACCCTGAAGAGCGCTCTGTTCATTTTTAACCAGGCCCAAGGGCCGAGTAAACCCTTGGCCCAGCACACCCCAGAGGTTTCGTTTCACTTGGAGGATTTTGTGACCACGAACATTTTTAACGTCCCCCAGTAACCATTAATGAAGACGGTGGATCTTTGATCGGCGGCTAAATGATCAACCCAAGACCCTCCGGTTACGAGTCCGACGACTAACCGATTGGACAACCGCGGCCTCAGGCCCTGTATAGACGAGCCGACGCATCAAGATTATCACTTTGGAGACAGCGCGTGTGTGAGGATTGTCTTTTCTGGCCAGTTATCGCTTTTTGGTAACTTTTTACGTAAATTAACAAAGCTTGGCAATGTCCCGAAACTTTGCTCTGGTAACCCTAATTCCTCAACAATGAAAAATGAAAGTGAAAGTTAATAAGTTGGATCCAAATTGGTGAAACTTAAGCTTGATGCGTCGGCCTGTTTATATAGCGGCTCTACCGCTGCCCATTCCCAATTCTAACTTTATTTTGATCGATCTCTTTTAAATTTCAAAAACAATAACAATTCTAACATGTTGCCAAAAATTATTTGCCAAGTACCATAAAAACATAAATTTACGCTGATGTGATTAAATATGAAATCCATTGTTAAAACGTGGTTGCTATGAAACAGTATAACAATAAGAGTAATCATAAAGAAAATGGCGTAGTAAGAAATCTTCTCAAACTTTTAATGAATCCTATCTGTAACTCCGAACTTTTCGACCGTAGCGCTTCAAAACCGACGCCAATCGATTCCCCGTGGCCAAAAACCCCAGACCTCCAAGTTTACCGGAGTTTATTAATTCTGGGGCGATTTTCGACTTGGCAAACATCTCTCGTATTATAGTATAGGACCAGCGGGTGACCGAGCTCCGCTCGAGGAAAACAGGTATCGAAGCTAACTCGAAGATTTAAATTTTCAATTGTGATTTATCAAAACAATACATGCCATAAGAAAATTTGTGAAACCATTGGTGAAAAGATAACCGGTTAAAGTGCACCATTGTAAACTATTCTAAACAAAGTTAGAGTTTGGAAAGGGAACTATTCTATACAAAGATTAAGTTTGAAAAGTCATAGGAAATAAAATGTAATTGATAATAAAAAAACTATACAATTAAAGAAATGGTATAAAGTGAGCAGTGTAAAGATTAAAGTGTGTTGAAGTTCAATATTTTTGACAAATTTATTTAGAAAAACCAAACCTCGTGATTCCTCGTGGCCATAAACCCCAGACCCCCAAGTTTACCGGAGTTAATTAATTCTGGGGCGATTTTCGACTTGGCAACCATTCCTCGTATTACCCCTAACGTGTGCCAGGGAATCGAGCCCGCTCAGTTAAAAAAAAAAAAATTAAAAAAAAAAAAAGACGTTTGTAAACTCGTGTTTTTTTCTAAAGTGCGAAGTACTTATTTAGATAAACTTGAAAAGCATTTTTGAGTCTTTGGTTGTAATTACGCATTCAAAACAGCCGTAATTTATTTTAAAAAACACAACCCTATTTAATCCATGCTCAGCGTAAAATCACATCTAATTTCATTTCATTAAGCGCCGGAGGAGTTGATGAGAATGGATACAGAGTCCCTGTGTTCTCCAGTACGCATTTGGTTCCAGTTGGTTTTGACTTTCACTTCACTTTACACTCCAGGTCCCCCCCCCCCCATACATACCACAACTCGCTTTTTAACAGGGGCCCTGAAGAGCGCTCTGTTCATTTTTAACCAGGCCCAAGGGCCGAGTAAACCCTTGGCCCAGCACACCCCAGAGGTTTCGCTTCACTTGGAGGATTTTGTGACCACGAACATTTTTAACGTCCCCCAGCAACCATTATTGAAGACGGTGGATCTTTGATCGGCGGCTAAATGATCGACCCAAGGCTACGAGTCCGCCGACTAACCGATTGGACAACCGCGGCCTCAGGCCCTTATATAGACGAGCCGACGCATCAAGATTACCACTTAGGATCCAGCGCGTGTGTGAGGATTGTCTTTTCTGGCCAGTTATCGCTTTTTGGTAACTTTTTACGTAAATTAAAAAAGCTTGGCAATGTCCCGAAACTTTGCTCTGGTAACCCTAATTCCTCAACAATGAAAAATGAAAGTGAAAGTTAATCAGTTGGATCCAAAGTGGTGAAACTTAAGCTTGATGCGTCGGCCTGTCTATATAGCGGCTCTACCGCTGCCCATACACAATTCTAACTTTATTTTGATCGATCTCTTTTAAATTTCAAAAACAATAACAATTCTAACATGTTGCCAAAAATTATTTGCCAAATACCATAAAAACATAAATTTACGCTGACGTGATTAAATATGAAATCCATTGTTAAAACGTGGTTGCTATGAAACAGTATAACAATAAGAGTAGTCATAAAGAAAATGGCGTAGTAAGAAATCTTCTCTAACTTTTAATGAATCCTATCTGTAACTCCGAACTTTTCGACCGTAGCACTTCAAAACCGACGCCAATCGATTCCTCGTGGCCAAAAACACCAGACCCCCAAGTTTACCGGAGTTTATTAATTCTGGGGTGATTTTCGACTTTACAAACATCTCTCGTATTATAGTATAGGATAAAGATTTATAATGAATCATAGAATATCACAATACTTTACAACTTCGCATAAGATTTTAAGAGAATCCCAAACAGTAACTTCAGAACTGTTTTATCATACACAATGAACTTGTACAGTAGCATAAACTTATTTTTCAAAAAAAAAAAAAAAAAAACTTGGTTTAACTTTGAATACAATGCTGCATTGAATCTTTTTGAGTCTTTTACAATTTTAATGGAAGTAAAACATTCTAAAAAGCTTAAGGGAATGCACCGTTAACTCGCGTAGTTTCAAATGATCCTAAATGTCAACAATCTAAAAAGCTATGTCAACATTCTAAAAAGCTTAAGGGAATGCACCGTTAACTCGCGTAGTTTCAAATGATCCTAAATGTCAACAATTATTGATCGATGTTTGGTTTCGTTAACGGTAATATGTATTCTTCACTTCTTAGTGACATAAATTTTAATTATCGTCATTTTTGAACAATACTGATTTAAAAACATGCTTTTGGTATTTTAGTCTCTGAATAATAAAGTCTCAAACCTACATCTGTATATATAAAACTGGATGTATGTCTATATGTTTGTTAGTATGTTTGTTCCTCACAGAAATACAGTTTTCGTCAGATTTTCATCAAGCTTGGCACAGAGGTTTCTTGATGCACTAGAATTCACCAGAGCCGCTATATATACAGGCCGACGCATCAAGCTTAAGTTTTACCACTTTGGATCCAACTTATGAACTGTGACTTTCAGTTTTCATTGTTGCGGCACTAGGGTTACCAGGAAAAAGTTTCGGGACATTGCCAAGCTTTGTTAAATTCACGTGAAAAATTACCAAAACGCGATAACTTGCCAGAAAAGACAACCACGCACCGAAATAAGACATTTCTCCCATCGCGTTCTCAGGATCCAAAGCTGCGTCAAACTTAATCTTGATGCGCCGGTCTTCGTATATATAGGGGCCTAAAATTCACATAGGCGGGGTTTGAAATGTAAAAAAAATTCAAAAACGCACAAAAGGTTCAAATTTTTTGTTTTCAAAATGACCATTTCCCTTTCAATTTCGCATAGATTAGAGTACTAGAGAATAAGCCTAAAAGGATACAAATTTGATAAAATTAACGCATTTAAATTATGAGCATTTTCCAACGAAGAAAAAAACAAAACTACGATTTAACCAATGAATTAACAATTTAAGGGCTTGCCTATGTCATTTTAGCATGAAAAAAACATTAAAAGCCATTTCTGCTACAATTAGTTTGTCATTCAACCACTATTGGAATTAAGGCCCTCATAGAGAGGAGCCGACACATCAAGATTAAGTTTTCAGCACTTTGGATCCAGCGGCGAGTTTTATTTGTTTTTTTTTTTTTCGTGGTGGTTGTCTTTTCTGGCGAGAGCTATTGCTATTTGGTAATTTTTTACCTGAGCAATTTATTAAGGGGCACGTGCAGATTGGCAAACTTGACAACTGTCCCCAAACATTGCTCTGGTAACCCTAGCGCACAGCAAACAAAGGAAAAGTGAGAAAGTTAAAGTAAAGGAATTTGGATCCAAAGTGGCTACGAACTTACGGGCCTGTTGCGTCGCCGGTATATTAGACGGGCTCTAATTTGAACTCACAGTGTTGCATAAATAAGCACCCCGGCGCAGCGATGGGTAATAAGGCATAGTTTGTCATTTAAAATAAAATCACGTTATTTGAAAAATCTCCTAGGCATTGAAACAGGAATTTAAGTTACCCGGTACGAGAATATCAGTATACACTTTAAAAAGTATGGCAGTTTTAAGTTTGCAATGAAAAAACTACGAGTGATATATGTCCTAACTTTTTAAAGAGAGTGTCCCAAGAGAGCAGTTAAAAATTCTTGCCCAAAGGAAGAAAGTTTTAAAGAGTAAACCATATACAAGCATGATCTCTCTTCGCAAAATACATTTCCACCACATTTTCTAACGCATTCGAGTTTAGAATGACATGCGGAATGTGTTGGTAGGGGTTGTTAATTGAGAATTCTAAAATGAAAAGAAGAGATAAGTTTCAAAAACATCCTTGTAAAAGTCGTCGCACGAATGTTAGACTAGTTAGATTCATTTATTCTAAACGCACTGCATTAGTTAAAGCATGATTTTTGACTGGATTTAACTAACCAAACTCTTTTTTGAGCTAACATCTTTAGAACCATCCCACATGTTATAATTCAAAATCTAAAAAATCAATTTCGAATACAGAAAAACCAAGGAATAATAATGTTATCTATTTAGTTATTTCTGCAGTTTTTCCATGCAAATTAGAACATTATTTAGCCACAGGTTTTCATATAATATTTTCATATATCAACATGTATTACATCGTACATTGTTTATTAATCAGTTGTTTTGAAGTAAAAAGTAACTACGTGGCTTGAATGCAAGAATTGCTTTATAGAAATAAGTTATTTATTTTTATTCATTCATTACAGAAGTAAAATACTTTCGCGTCTTTAGAAAAGATTTTATTTCTTTTTTCTCATTTTTGGGAGTTGAGGGCGAGACTCTTCTGTATATAATTTCAAAACTTAATGAACGCGCTTATATTTTTAAACTTGTTTTCTTCTTGGTTTCCTTATTGATTAGTTGGTTTTTTTTTGGGTTTAACCCTTAGTTTGGCACATATCAAAAATTTAAAAATCTTGACAAAAATTTTTGTTTTAGTTTTTTTAGGGTAAAATGCATAAATATTATATAGTTAAAAAATTTCATGGAAAAAAATGAAAAGAAAATCGGTTTTATAAATTATGTATCCTGTAGGATACACTGCCAAAGTAGCAAATAAGAATACATAAAACTTTTTATAAAATTTAAGCAAGTATTTATTTACAACACAACTACATCTATCTATAAATTACTATACAAATCAAAATACAAAAGAAATTAAAAAATAAAAGAGAACATACTTGTAATCGACGTGACGCCATATTGTTTTGGTAGAACACACTGTAACACTTATAAACTAAATACTGAACACATTGCTTTGTAAATAGCCACAGTAAAGACAGATGTTGAAAAAGAAGGTTCGAATAATGCTATAGGTTAAAATCCAGCCCCCTAGAGGATGCCTAATTCAAATTAAAAAATGTAGAAAGTGATGTATCCTGTAGGATACATTGCCAAACTAAGGGTTAATGACCCAAGAGAATTAATAGGCTATACTGCACCAACAGATGTTTTTATAAAAATAATGGTTGAAAAGGTACTAAAAATGTATTTTTTAATTAAATACATAAATGTATAGAATCTTGAAATGCATTGCTGAATTGAACAAAGTTTTAATTTAAAAAAAACTGGTCAAAACAATAAATTGCAAGGTAATTTCGGCTCACAAAAAAAGACTAAAATGTCATGACACAAAAACAACCATCACTCTAGCTTTAAATTCTATTTTTTGAAAAAATAAATAACTTTAAATTCAAAACGAAATCTAATATATCCAAAATTAACATATTAATTATAGAACGAGAAGCGTCAACCAACGTTTTCCGAGACAGGAAATGGCTTAAATCAAGCTAAATTAGCATCTGGATATTGACCACCAATTGAATAGCTAATTGGAAGTTACTTGACACATTCTTCCACTGGTTTAAATTATAGGAGCCTTAAGTTAAATATCTCAATTAAGGCATGACGCAACCTAATAAAATCCCAATTATGCTTTTAAAGTGCATAGTATCGTGGCACATAATATTAGTGCGTACCACGAAAGAAAGCTGAGAAAATGAAAGAAAAATTAGAAAAGGTTTTTACGTCGACAGAATTAATAAGCACTTCCATAAGCTCAGCGTAGTATTTAAATTGTATTGTTACTAAATTTAATAACTTCAACCTACGAATCATATCTTTAAAAATGTATAAATCGGTTTAGGGAATTTAGGGATTGGCTGATAAGTGAATGAAAACTAAAGAACAATTTCATTAATATATATATATATATATATATATATATATATAATATATATATATATATATATATATATATATATATATATATATATATATATATATATATATATATATATATATATGTACAGTCATAGAAAAAAAAACGAAACACTCTGAATTATTCGGCTGCTATACTTGCCAAGAACAAAAGAAAGGTGTCTTCTGACATGGATTAAAGTTTTCTTAAAACTTCTTTCTTCTTTCTAAAACTATGTGAGTAAAATTTTGATAAGGGACTATATACAAAGTGAAATGAACTCAAAGTCTGAATTTTCAAATGGGAACCCCTACATTTGGTTACATAATTAGGTGCGGAGGGCCAAAAGTATGCTGGGTACCAAGCGGCATCACTTTAGGACCAGTAGAACAAAAGTTATGACCGACCAAAGATTTAGGGACCACCACCACATTTAAAAAGCTACTTTCAAGGTCGAAATTTACAAAGAGTAGACAAATCATATTTTTTCGATTAAATTACCTAAAGCTACTCGCAATAATACGTTTGCTTTTCGTAATTAATTAAAAATTCTCGGGTTTTGTTAAAGTTATATTTTTTTAAAGTTGGAAAAGAAAACCCTACTGTGTACAGTTCAAGGGAAAAATGCAACATTCTATCTTTTTGATTAAACAAAGATAGATGCATACTTATAGCTACGCACTAACCGTTGCAGCACACACCTTTTGGAGAGAGGTTGCAACTTAAAAGTAACCTCTTGTATTTATATAAACTACTGTATTAGGATTGGCAAAAATGTTAAAACCGTGGCTCAGAATTAAAAAAAAACTTCTAATCGTCACAAATTATTCCAAATAACCTTCAGAGATACCAGTTTTCCATGAAAATCAAGTGTCCACGTAAAAAGTTTTCTGAATTGCTACATGTTGCATGAATGCAGACTTCTCACTAATGGACGAAATATCGGATTGTCTACCAGTTTAAAAATATACTTAGCTGTTTTATTAATCGTTTTGCTTTCAACATATTACAACTGTTGAAAACTAAATACTATATAAAAACACTGAGCATGTTCTGCAACTGGTGGATAAGCATATTCCTCTTTCTTTGCATAGAAATTCCCTGCTATTGTTTCAGCTTTTGACAGTTGTATATGGTCCCTAAAAATGGTTCTTTTAGCATATCTCAAAAACTACTGGATATTTTGAGCTCCCGTTTTGGATTCTTCTTTGAAACCCCTTCTAGATTGTTTCTTCATCAAAATATTATATGGTTCTAGATCATCATTTTTTCAAATATTAATTTCAAAATTCATAAAAAATTCAAAATTGTATCTGAGAGGAAGTCAATGACGTTTTTATTGTTGGGTTGGTTCATACTTTGATATAAAAAAACCAACTTTGCCGTACCTATCGTTGTTTATGTATTATATGCCCAAGTATCAAAAATATTTTTAACATTACGGGACGGTTTTTTCTCAGTTCAATTGTGAAGCAACGGCTGGAGCAAATTTAAAACGATTTGGTATACAAAGTTAAATGATGCTGCTGATCACAAATATGCGATAAAAAAGGGGGGTTTTCATAGAAAATTTTAAAGTTGATGCCGATTTTTATATGAAGACGACCCCTTAACAACAATTTATCAAAGGAAATTTATAGAGCACATTATTCCTGAAAAAATAACATATCACACGTGTCTCTAGTGTTAATAGTCTTCGAATACGAGCGAGTGTTTCGTTTTTTTTTTCTATGACTGTACATATATATATATATATATATATATATATATATATATATATATATATATATATATATATATATATATATATATATATATATATATATATATATATATATATATATATATATAATATATATATATATATATATATATATATATATATATATATATAAACATTGTAACACTTAGTACATGACAGTAAACATGTTTTAAATGGACATAAATAATTATAAAGCAATTCAAGTGCGGTCATTTGTATTATAATTTCACATTAGGGTGATTCTCCAAAAACCTGGCATTTTCGACTCACAAACTCTATAAAAATAAAAATGCTTAAAAAAATCTAAAAAAAAATCATACTTACTCTTTGTTAGGAGCTTATTAAGAGAAAAATAGAGGGAACTCACTTTAAGTATGCTACACCCCAAAAAAAGGGGGGGGGTCAATTTTTTCAAACCGAGAGAGTAACAAGAAGCACTGAGCGAGCAAACAAATGAATTTTATCAAGGATTATCAGAAATTTTACAACAATAACAAAGAAATAACTTCAACATAAATGAAAAACTATGTTTATTGTGGACAAACAAAACTAATTTACAAACTCCTTGAACGAACACTGTTTTAAGAGATGCAGCATCCGAAAAATTTGATATTTATATGAAGAAAGAGATTTACAATCATAAAATAAAGTTCAAATTTTTCTAAATGAATACTTTTAATAAATGAGACTCCTTTTTAATATTTTTGTCGCTAATTTATGTAAGACAAGATAAATTAGATAAATAAGTAATAGATAAATAGTAAAAAACTTTATATGTAATACCGTAAAATATAACCCCATAGTATTCATTCTCAAAGAGCACGATAATTGTAATTTCAATTGATATTGTAATTTTTGTGAAATTATTTACTTTTAAATGAAAAATAAAAATGGTAAATAACGATTTCCTTTATCAGACACCTCCCAATAAGGAACATAACTGTCGGTTCTGTTAAAAATTCGTCTGAAAAATAAGAAATAAATGACTAAATAAAAGAATTATTTTACAGTTACATTTTTTAATTTATCGTCTGCCAACTTTTTATCATAATCTTAGTTCTGAATTAATGTTTGGTAAATAAATCCATCTATTCTACCGGATGTTTTACCAGTGCTTTAAAAGTAATGCTAGAGTGACTTTTTTTTTTGCGCCAGGAGAGGGACATTTTAATCAAAAAAGGCTGATATTTCTACCCGGAATTATCTAGAAGGTAAATAATGATATTTTTCTCTTTTATCCTCTTAACTCAATTACACACTGCAGGCAGAATTATTATTTTTATTTTATTTGGAACAGAAATGTTGGCCAGGAGAGGGACATCGAAAATGTTACATACCTCATTTTGAACTAAGGAATAATAATACGAACAGCAGACACATTCTATAGACAAAATACTCTATGAGTCCAAAGAAGTGATGAGAATAAACAGTGTTATAGTACTGCAGACTCAAAATTCCTTCTTTTTGCCTTTAATAATTGAACCAATTTGTAGGCCAGGAGAGGGACATGCAATCTGGGGACAAACTTCAAAATGATGTACCTGATTATATAATCATTTAAATAAGCCAAAACAACACTATATTACACTCATAACTATACATAATTCAACACTACAAGTGGAATTTGTGCAATGTTCACGTAAAATTTTAAAATAATTTATTTACATTTTAGAAACAGGGTGGGACACGCAAAAAAGGTGACTTTTTGGCTATTCAAAAATTTTTGTAGAAAAAAAATAAATGAAAAATTGCTTTAATATGAATTGAATAACATCAGAATAAGTATTTCTAACAATTAAAAAAATAAAAAAAACCTTCAAGGTCAAATAATTTTTGTGCTGTTCTACGGGGACATCATATTGTTCAGATTTTGGAGAATCACCCATTAGCTACCAATTTTTTTTGGCTCTCTTTGCGCTATAAGAAATGTTTTGGGTCCACCTCCTTTAATTTCTGTTGCATGCTTACGAGTGCTAAAAAGCACGAAGCTGTAATCTATGGATGGAAATAACAAGTTGGTGGTGTATTGCTTACATGTAATAATGTTTTAACTAGGGATGCACCGATTAATCGGCAGTACCGTTTAATCGGCCACTTTGCCGATTAATAATAATCGGAAAAATTGGACCGATTAATCGGCTGAAAAATATTTTTTTTTTATATTATTCTTTAAAGTATACCTTCACTAAGAAACTACGTGCTTGATTTTATTGACAGTAATAATAATCCGGTAACCGATTAATCGGCCACTTTGCCGATTATTAATAATCGGACAAATTGGGCCGATTAATCGGCTGAATTTTTTTTTTTTTTTTTTTTTGTTGATATTATTCTTTAAAGTATACCTTCACTAAGAAACTACGTGCTTGATTTTATTGACAGTAATAATAATCCGGACAGTAATAATAGTTGATATTAATAAGTTTTTAATAAATTTATTCACCTGCTTTGAATTAAATATACACGTAGACAATGTTGCAACATTTTTCATGTGCGAAAGTTCTCTCCTTAGTGCTGTGTTAGGTAACCTCTAATTTTCAAAGAATAAAAGTCTTGACTTAAATTGCTACTGATAATTAAAATTGAAAATTAAAAGTACTCCTAAATTGTGGAGTGCTCACCACAGACCTTCCCCCTTTTTAAAAATTTTTATGTCCAATTAATATAATTAACAATGTATTAATGTACTATTATTGACAATACTATGTAAATCGGTTCTAAGAAATTTAATAAAATACTGAAATTATTTTGTGAAAATTAGGAAAATGGAAAAAAAAAATCTTCTCAGAAATAAATTACTTACTATTTCTAAACTCGGAATTGTATAAGAGAGAAAAAACAGTGATTGTGAAATCGAAGTATTAAGAACAATCATTCTTACCATTAATCGGCTCAGCCGATTAATTGGCCGATTATCAACAACCGATTAATCGGTAATCGGCCAATTTGCTTATCGGCGCATCCTTAGTTTTAACCCCTTCAGACCTGGTGTCCGGTATACCGGACATAAGCTTTGAACTGCTGCTAATCATTTAATAATTGATTAAATTACTTGATTTTTTTTTTTTTTTTTTTGTAGTTTACTCTTGACTTTCTGTATATTATCATCGGAGCAAGTTTCTAGTTTTGGAATTGGCAACATTCCAAAATATGGATTGGAAGATGGGATTTGACTCGTTTTGCAAACGACAGATTTTTGTCGCAAAGGCGACATTTTTTTCTGATTTTTTAAAAAATATATAATCTTTTATTTATCGTTTCAAATGCTTATATTATGTTTGAATATAAATAGTTTTCCATAATAGTTATCCAAGTTTTCAAAATAATGTTATCTTCCGTTGACACGGCAAATATTTATATTGCGTCAAAAGTCTTGTCAATCTCGTAATGCAAAATTAATTGTCATTTGATTCTACTGTTTTCCACTGTATTAGTTATATATATATATATATATATATATATATATATATATATATATATATATATATATATATATATATTTAACTAATACAGATCTATATTGCTGCCTCCATTTACCCATTTGGCATACAGGAATAAATCCCATAAAAATGGAAATTATGCAGCATAATACCATAGAAAAAAATCTCAAACAGGTCTCGCTTTAGTCCTTCAGCAAATTCTGTCGTTAACAGCCGAAAGATTTTATGAAAAATTTTCAAAGTCTACAAAAAGTTCTTGCATCAGTGAAATAAAACCTTTTCCAGTTATTTTGCTTCACTTCTGTTTTGTCATACACTTTTTACCACATTATTTAACACTTTTATCACACACATAGTTGCCCTTTTCATCTTTTAGGGTAAAACGTTGTTGCACCAGCGCACCCCCCCCCCCCCCGTGATAGGTGGGTGATTCTCCAAAATCCTAACAAGATCGTGTCTCCGACGGATAACATAAAAAATATTTTACCTAGAAAGTCCTTTTATTTTTTTATGATATTTTTTCTGTTACCCCATTCAAATTAAAACAATCCTTGGTTTATTTTTTCCTACAAAAATTTTTGAATAACCCAAAAGCCACTCTTTTTGCGTGTCCAAATCTTTTTCTCAAATATGTTTAAATTATTTTTAAATTTTACATGAATATTTCACAAGTTTTTAAGCATGTATAAAGTATTGTTTTAGTTCATTTTACCGATTAAATAAAGAAGGTACAGTCATAGAAAAAAAAACCGAAACACTTTGAATTATTCGGCTGCTATAGCTGCCATGAACAAAAAAAAAGGTGTCTTCTGACATGGATTAAAGTCTTCTTTAAAACTATGTGAGTAAAGTTTTGATAAAGGGCTATATACAAAGTAAAATGAACTCAAAGTCTGAATTTTCAAATGGGAACCCCTACATTTGGTTACCTATGTAGGTGCGGAGGGCCAAAAGTATGCTGGGTACCAAGCGGCATCACTTTAGGATCAGTAGAACAAAAGTTATGACCGACCAAAGATTTAGGGACCACCACCACACAAAAAAGACTAGTTTCAAGGTCAAAGTTTACAAAGAATAGACGAATCATGTTTTTCGAAGAAATTAACTAAAGTTAATTGAATTAAAAGCAGTTCACTTTGTGTTAAAATGAGTAAAAACCCGAAAAAGCGACGTTTAAAAACACAAATAGATGAAGTTAAAATTGGCGAACATGTTTCAAAAGCATAAAGCTTCCTTCTTCAGCGCCAAGCAAGAAATGAAAAGAAACAAAGTGCCGGGAGAGTTTAAATAGCAAAGGAGCAAAAGCTAGGCCAATCAGGTGTCAGCGTGTGCCGAGTCCTGATTTGGCGTTGCGTTGTCAGAAAATTTAAAAGCAAAAAATGTCTGCTTTTTACACGTTTGTTAACCGCGCTATTAATATATGTTCCGACAAATCACTTCTCAATGATGAACTTAATTTCTTAAGGAGTGTGGCCGTTGACAGAGGTTATTCTTATCAAATCATTGACAATGCTTATAATAAACTTTCGAACCGCAGTGCATCCCACAAAAAACCCAGTGTTCCTTCCACCAATTTCGTTGTCTTACCATTTTATTCAAAAATCTCTCCTCGCATTTCCAGAACACTCAGCAAGTTCGATTTTCATATCATTTACAGACCCATCAACAAACTAACTTTTTCCAAGTTAAAAGACCCCATCCAACCATTTGATCAGTGGGGCATTTATCACATAAAATGTGAATGTCAAATTGGTTACGTCGGACAGACCCGAAGGGCACTAAAATTTAGGTTAAAGGAACATGAAAATTATGTTAAAAAGAAAGAACTCTCAAAATCCTCAACTGTTGGGAAATGGGCCATAGATTTGTTTTCTCCGAAGCTAAAATTATTTGCAGACCTTCAACTGTTGGCGAGTTGGATTTCTTAGAAGCCTTTCATGTTCATAAAAATTTAAGTAATATTTGTAACGAATCTTTTGCAGTTCCACACATCTCGCCAATTTTACTTCATGCTTTTAAATTTTCTGACAACGCAACGCCAAATCAGGACTCGGCACACGCTGACACCTGATTGGCCTAGCTTTTGCTCCTTTGCTATTTAAACTCTCCCGGCACTTTGTTTCTTTCCATTTCTTGCTTGGCGCTGAAGAAGGAAGCTTTATGCTTTTGAAACATGTTCGCCAATTTTAACTTCATCTATTTGTGTTTTTAAACGTCGCTTTTTCGGGTTTTTACTAAAGTTAATTGCTATAATAGGTTTGCTTTTTGTACTTAATTAAAAATTCTCGAGTTTTGTTAAAGTTATAATATTTTTGAAATTTGGAAGAGAAAATCCTACTGTGTAGAGTTCAAGGGAAAACGCAACATTCTATCTTTTTGATTAAACAAAGATAGATTCATATTTTTAGCTACGCACTAACCCATGCAGCACACACCTTCTGGAGATAGGTTACAACTTAAAAGTAACCTCTTGAATTTATATGAACTACTGCATTAGGATTGGCAAATATGTTAAAACCGTGGCCAGGGGCGGCATTTCAGCATTTCGTTTGAGGGGGCGAGTTTCTTCAATATGAAGTACCTCAGTAGGGAATAAAATACATATTGGTGAAAAGAAAAACATCTTAAAGAGGATTTAATATTTAGAAAAATTAAATTTACGAAACAATTTTAAATTTTTACGAACAAAGCGAAAAATTATTTGGTAATTAGTTATCACACAAAATGTCTTGATTATTTATCAGTTTTTAATTTTCAGTCAACTTACAATCTGCAATCTTTGGACTTCGGAGTCAAAAAAAAGAGTTTTTTTCCCATCGATTCCCAGTGCTTTGTGCTATTTCCGAAACAGATAAAGTTAAAATCGTTTCTTGTCCCGTTATACTTATTTCAAAGCTTTTTTTTTTTTTTGCAGATTCTTCTCTTATTAGAAATAATCTTGAGAATATGTTTAAGAATGATCTTTATCAATTTTTGTTGCAAATGAATAAGCTATTTAAGTTCCTTTTGAAGGTGATCATTGATTTGTGTTAAACATAAATCGAATTTACCAGCTTTAACATTCTGCGAAAAATGTTTGGGGGTGCGACGGCCCCCTCTTGCCCCCCTTATTTGCCGCCCCTGACCGTGGCCCAGAATTAAAAAAAACGTCTAATCGTTACAAATTTTTCCAAATAAACTTCCGAGATACCACAGTTTTGTATGAAAATCAAGTGTCCACGTAAAATGTTTTCTGAATTGCTACATGTTGCATGAATGCAGACTTCCCACTAATGGACAAATAATTGGATTGTCTACCAGTTTTAAATATACTCAGCAGTTTTATTACATTTTTCGCTTTCAATATACAGGGTGTCCTCTCCAATCGTGGACCAATAGCTAATTTCTAAACCGTTAGAGATAAGCATAGAGTTTATTTAGGAAAAAATCTCCAAATTACGAAAGGAATTTTGGGTCCATTCAATGTTTTTCAAAAAATCAAATTTTGAAAGAGTTACGAAATTTAAATTTTTATACAGCCCCCCAGTCCTATCAATCATATTTAGTAAAACATTCTTGACACTGTAACGTTTAAAACTAAAAAAAAATCACTCTTCTACCACAAAAATTGACCGAGTTATGACGTTTTGAAAAATCAAGATTTTGAAGGATTTCGCATACGGTCCCTTAAGTGATCTCTCGATGACGTCATGAAATAATGCAAAATCTTGATTTTTCAAAACGTCATAACTCGGTCAATTTTTGTGATAGAGGAGTGATTTTTTTTTTAGTTTCAAACGTTACAGTGTCAAGAATGTTTTACTAAATATGAGTGATAGGACTGGGGGGCTGTATAAAAATTTAAATTTCGTAACTCTTTCAAAATTTGATTTTTTGAAAAACATTGAATGGACCCAAAATTCCTTTCGTAATTTGGAGATTTTTTCCTAAATAAACTATATGCGTATCTCTAACGGTTTAGAAATTAGCTATTGGTCCACGATTGGAGTGGACACCCTGTATTATAACTGTTAAAAACTAAATACTATATAAAAACGCTGAGCATGTTCTGCAACTGGTGGATGAGAATATTCCTCTTTCTTTGCATAGAAATTCCCTGCTTTTGTTTCAGTTTGTACAGTTGTATATGGTCCCTAAAAATGGTTCTTTTAGCATATCTCAAAAACTACTGGATATTTTGAGCTCCCATTTTGGATTCTCTTTTAAAACCCCGTTTAGATTGTTTCTCCATCAAAATATTATATGGTTGCAGATACTCATTTTTTCAAATATTAATTTCATAATTCATAAAAAATTCAAAATTTTATCTGAGAGGAAGTCAATGACGTTTTTATTGTTGGGTTGGTTCATACTTTGATATAAAAAAACAAACTATCGTGGTTTAGGTATTATATGCCCAAGTATTAAAAATATTTTTAACATTACGGGACGGTTTTTTCTCAGTTCAATTGTGAAGCAACGGCTGGAGCAAATTTAAAACGATTTGGTACACAAAGTTAAATGATGTCGCTGATCACAAATAAGCGATAAAAAAAGGAGGTTTTCATAGAAAATTTTAAAGTTGATGCCGATTTTTATATGAAGACGACCCCTTAACAACAATTTATCAATAGAAATTTATAGAGCACATTATTCCTGAAAAAATAACATATTACACGTGTCTCTAGTGCTAATAGTCTTCGAATACGAGCGAGTGTTTCGTTTTTTTTTCTATGGCTGTACATCATTTTTAAGTTTGTTCCAAGGTTTGCATGTCAGTATCCTGGCCTAGAAATAAGTTTCTTTTTAAAGGCAAAAATAATTAATTTTGAATTTGCAGTACTACAGCAATGTTTATTCTCATTATTTCTTTGAATTCCTGAAATATTTTGTTCACATTATTTGCTTGCTGCTTTCATTGCGATTTTGAAGTTCAAAATTGAGGTAATATTTTTGATGTCAGTATCTTGGACACCATTTCTGTTTTAAATCAAATAAAATAATAATTCTGCCTGAACTGAGTAATTGAGTTCAGATTAGAAGATAAAAAAACATTCTTTACCTTAAATATATACGAGTATTTCTGGACCTATCCAGCAAGCTTTCAATGATGAAAATGTCAGTATCCAGGCTCATAAAAATGTCAGTATCCTGGTGCAAACAAAAAATGCCGCTCTCCTGGCATTGTTTTTAAAGCACTGGTAACACATCCAATAGAATAGGAGGATTTATTTCCAAGACATTAGTTTGAAAATAAAGATCTAGATTTAAAAAAAAATCTTGACAGACGATAAATAAAAAAATGCAATCAGACGAACATTTCTGTTATTTTTATTTGTGGTTGTTCACACCTCTGTGCCAAGTTTGATGAAAATCCGACGAAAACTGGATTTGTAAAAGGAACAAACATGCGTACAAATATACATACATCCATTTAGATATGTATAGAAAATACAATTATTTATTTTAACCCATTAATGCCTAGCGTCCCTTTTTAGGGACGGTCTAAAAAAAGGGTCTGAATTTCCCCAAAATGAACATTCCAACCAAATAATAGGGTTCAATGCGTTCCTCGGCATTGTTTCAATTCGTTATTAACATATTGCAGCACATAAGCATTGTAAAGTGTGTTCTGAAGCAATTTTAATATGAACCTTATCAAAAATCACATCGTTCACAATCTCAAGAAAAAAAGCTAAGTTTTCAAAGTGATTCCCAGCTTCCCAGTTTATGTTATTGCTGATTTTATTTCTTCTCATATAATGTCTTTTTAAATATTATATCGTAGGCAGAAAAACAATTTAGTAAACAAAGTATGTACCCTCTGGGGTCTATCGTAACTTTTAAGGGACGATTTTTCTTTTCTCAATAAAAAAGCTATTTTATACATAATATTTTTTTTATTATTTTTCCTGTCCATTAAACACTGTTTGTAACCAGTATACAAAATATCTTTGGGAAAAAAAATGTCAGGCATTAATGGGTTAAATTTCAAAAAAGTGAAATTTAAAAAATAACCACATTGTCAAGGCAGCAATGAAAAAAATGGCTAGCAATGTTTGTGTGTTCTAACTTGTTCCAAACGTTTCCTAAATGCCTTACAACATCACTTTCCTCATTCTAATATTTATAAATCACTAAAATTATAGCTCGCATTATGTAGTAATAGGATCTTAAACACATACACGGCTATTCGTATGGATGGCTAATATTTTACTGCCAATAAATCAGAAGAATGAAATCCATTATACAATTTGTCCTGTTTTGGTATTAAGCCGCATGCTCCAATATCTGCATTTTAAATGCCTTTGTGATTTAGTTTGCATTAACTCTGTCATTTTCGCTTATATTCAAATAAGTCAAATCACATTAAGTGGGATAAATGAGCAGTGCTAACGAAATGATTAATATCAAAGCAAAGGCTGCGAATGAAATTATTACACGAAATAAACATTCCGCTTAACAATTCTCAAACTTCACGTAAAATAGACAAGTCGAAAGGAAATTCAAACAACTGGACAATGGCAAGCTTGTTGTTGTTTACTATCAATTAATGAATTATTTTTTTTTAGAAAAATACTCAAAGTATTTAAGACAAAATGTATCCATTTTTTATACAATGCGGACATTTATTTGTCAGTGTTTCATTGAAATTAATTATCAAATAAACTGATAGTCGAAATAAAATATAAACATTGATTTATCTTTGTTTAATGCATAAATTTTCTTGCCGTGTATATATATATTATTTATTTCTAGCAGAAGATCTTAAACAAAATTCATTGACTCGAGTATGCAGAACACACTTAACACATGTCTATGGAGAGAGATACATCAAAAGTAGAGAGTAAAAAATACATTTAGGCAAACGGTAGCAAGAAATAATGCATAAAATGCAAAAAGGTAAAATACAAAAAGATAACATTAAAAACATAAAATGCAAAGAGCAAAATGTAGAAATATAAAATTCAAAACTCAAAAAGCAATATTAAAAACTGTAAAATATTTAAAGCTTCAAAACATAGATACATAGAGAGGCGTTTATATTTTGATGAGGTTATCCTACTCTTCACATAACTGTGTGAAAGAAAAAGATTATCTTGAGATACATTTTTGGCACAAAACTTATTTACCCTCGTCTGCCAATTTTGAGACTGTGTGCTAAAGTCTGGTGAAATTTTAAAAAAGTGCCAAATTGGTAAGAAGTTGATCACGCTATTTCACCGTATGCCTGTGAGGGACATCTATCTACAAATCATGTGAAAGATGTCTGCTATTACTCAATGAAACTTTTTGAATTTGGCAATTTTTCCTTTTTAAACTTTGGTAAAGTTTATGACCTCATAGTTCGATACAGGGGCCACAAGGCCAATTGTTTGTGCTTCCATAAACATGTTTTACAATGCTCTTTCGATTGTAACTCATTTGATTTTTTTTTTTTTTTTTTTTTTTTTTGAATACTGCACTGTCGAATGGATTCCTATTTGGATATTTTTTGGTCACAGTTAGGTTCAAATGTAATTAATATACAAAAATGTAAATATAAGTCGAACTTTTATGCTTTAACATTTACTTTCTATTCACTTTGAAATTTCACGTTCACAAATTTACTTTCACAAATTTCTACTTTTAGTACAAGTAAGAGTGTGTGTGCACATATACTTAGTTTTGTCCATATTGAACTTTTAATGAACATCAATATTTTGAGCAATTAATCAATTCTGTGACACACATCTCACAAATAACTTTTTCTTCACAAGAAAGCCCTTGTCCAACTTATTTATTTTGCCTTTTTAATTTTGTTGTTAATCGAAGCAAACAGAAAACTTCCCTCAACACAGGTAACAGATATTACCGGAGAAAATTGAATATATTTACATCTTACGTCAAGAGCTCCCAGCAGTTATTGCATTAGTAGTTTGACATCTAGAATAGCTAATGTGCAGCCGTTGTATCTTAAGCATTTCCGTTATCCTAATAATGTTTGCACTCTCAATCAGTAAGAGTAATTTTCTGCCTTTCAAATATTTGTTCGCTATATTTTTCCGAGAGAAAATTCAGTTATGATTTTTAAAATATGTATTTGTATTAAAAAAGTATTATCTATCAAGTTAAAAGGTTTAATGGGCATCCAAAACTTTTTAACTTGGAAGATAATATTTTTTTAATGCTACTTTAGTATACTTTTTATATACTTTTTTTAAATATTACTTAACTTACTTTTATTTAGACAATACTTTTTTTAGCCTACTTTCCCGTTAAAAACAAAAGAAAGACGAAAAAAGTATGAAAAGTAGCTTAATGTATCTAAAAAATATCGCCAAGTCCAAAAAATATCGCCAAGTTTAAAAAAATATCGCCAAGTCTAAAAAATATCGCCAAGTTAAAAAAAATAAAAAGGTAAAATGAATATCGAAAAATTAAAAATTTGAAAGTAGGGTATTGAGATGGGGAATTGTTGCGTCGGTCTGTCGGTCTGTCTGTCGGTCTGTCTGTCCCCCCCTAATAACTTTTGAATGAACATTCCGATTTGGACGAACTTTTTTTTGTTGGAAAGATCTCGGCGAGTACAGCTCATTCCCATATTTGATTTTTCGATTTGAACAATTTTTTGTTCAACTTTGAACCGTTCAAACAACCTGTCCCGCGATGCTAACTTTTGAGTGAACAGTCCGATTTGAACAAACTTTTTTTTGTTCGAAAGATCTTATCAAGGATACTTCATTCCCGTATTTACATTTCCGATTTGAACAATTTTTTGCTCAACATTGAACCGCTCAAGCAAGCTGTCACCCCTAATAACTTTTGAGTAAACAGTCCGATTTAAAAAACCTTTTTTTTTTTTTTTTTTTTGTTCGAAGGATCTCAGCAAGGATACTTCATTACCGTATTCAAATTTTCAATTTGAACATTTTTTCGTTCAACATTGAACCGTTCAAGCAACCTTTCCCCACCTAACAACTTCTGAGTGAACCATCCGAATGGAATAAACTTTTTTTTGTTGGAAAGATCTCAGAGAATACAGCTCATTCCCATATTTGATTTTTCGATTTGAACAATTTTTAGTTCAACTTTGAACCGTTCAAAAAACCTGTCCCGCGATGCTTTCAGAAAATTTTTTTTAACATTAGCGCCTACGGGGAATTTAAGTTGAATGTTGATCCTGAACTTAAAGTTGGATTTCCTTCAAACTAACTTTGTAAGAAAATGGCTTTGATAAGTAATGTTTGTAAAGTACTTTTCTGAATAATCTTCTGTGAGGACTCTGATTCCGACTCCGACTCCGCAAACATGGCGGAAATGCAGGCTCAGAAAAAAAATGACTGACTGTGCAGACGATTTTTTGTTTATTTATTCATTTGTTTTATTTTATTTATTTATTATTATTATTAATATTATTATTATTGGCAGACGATTTTTTTGTAATAAAAATGTTTCATTCACAAGGGCATTTTATTCTTTATTTATATTTAACAACTGGCAACGGATTAAAAGTGAAATTCAAGACATTTTTTCAACGGACGAGTTTTTTTTCCTTTTTTTTTCTTTCTTTAATAAAATGTGTTTTGATGTACTTTGTACTTTTTTTTTGAAAACAACTGAGGAATTTTTCTACGGAAGAACTGTAACAGTTACATTCTTTAAAAGGTGCGACAAAACTTTATTTATTCATTTATTTACTTTTTACGTGTCCTGATCACAGTGGCGTACCTATGGGGGGTGTTTTGGGGACAACCCCCCCCCCCCCCCGAAACGTCGGTCCAAAAATGCAAAAATGAGATGAAAAAATATTATACTTATTATTTATTTACTTTTATTTACTTTTTATGTGTCTATTTCATCTGATGAGAGGGGTATATTTTGCTTTTAGAAATCAGCTTTAAGTGCTAAAAAGGTATGTTTGACATAATTTTTAGTCTCAGATAATTAAGAGAATAATGATCAGATGCTAGAATGCCGATGTCCATGTCCATGTACGGGAAAGTAGGCTCGTTTAGTTCTTGACAGAACTTCTTGTTTAGTACTGCAGTGTGAAAATTATTGCATTACTGAAATTCTGCTCTCTAATGTAATCTTAATTAGAGAATTTGTTATTTAGGACTGCTTAGCATTTAATAAACGTGCTTTTAAAGTGATTTTGAAGGAAGAAATATGCATTTTGTACACGAGTAATATGTATCAGTATTTTTTTTCCTTGTTTCGTCCCCCCCCCTTTTTTTTTGCTTATTTAATATTAATTTGATACAAATAAATAAATAATAATAGTAATAATTTCAAAACTATAAGCAAAAATCTCTATGTTGACTGCTTGTAATTTGGTAAAGTAAAAAAAAAAGCGTTAAAAACGGTAAGTTTCGTTCCTTCCGAAACTTAAATAAGTAATACTTTGCAGCTTTTGCTTTTTAACACTGCTTTCATAGTATTTATTTCTGCTCGAAGGTAAGCGGGTTTTTTTTTGTACATAGTGGCATCATAATATTTGTTAAACTTTTATTGATCGCTTTTACGTCATCTTCTTTATCATTAACCCATTAATGCCTAGCGTCCCTTTTTAGGGATGGTCCAAAAAAGGGTCTGTATTTTCCCAAAATGAACATTTCAACCAAATAATAGTGTTCAATTAGTACCTTAGTATTGTTCCAATTCATTATTAACAGATTGCAGCGCATAAAAAATGTAAAGTGTGTTCTGCAGCAGTTTGAATATGATCTTTATCAAAAATTACATCGTTCCCAATCTCAAGAAAAAAAGCTAAGTTTTCAAAGTTATTCCCAGCTTCCCAGTGTATGTTAATTGCTGATTTTATTTCTTCTTATAAAATGACTTTTTAAATATTAAGTATGTCGTAGGCAGAAAAAAATTTGAGAAAAACAAGTATGTACCCTCTGGGGTCTATCGTAACTTTTAAGGGACGATTTTTCTTTCCTTAATAAAACAATTATTTTTTACATAATATTTTTTTAATTATTTTCCTGTCCATTAAACACTGTTTGTAACCAGTATACAAAATATCTTCGGAAAAAAATGTGAGGCATTAATGGGTTAAAATACGATCAAATCAAATAAGAAATAGTGAAAAACAAAGCAAACAGTGTTTGGTGTATGTCTGAAACGAAAACTGAGTAGAGTAGACCGACAGGTAAATGAACAGCTCGTTTTTTTTGAAACAATAGGGGTTCAAAAAATTTCTCAAAGGAATTGGAAGTAGTCACTTTCTTCTATACCTTTTTAGAAAGAAAATTACTGGAAAATGCAGTTTCTGTTCACTGGTTGGGGGTGTTCCTCTACTGAGCTTCAGCCTTCTTTTTAATTTCAACACCGCCAAAAAATTTGGTGCAGAACTGAAAGTTCTCTTACATTTTTGAGCGTAACTATATACAGTGAAACTCCGGTAACTTGACTAACTTGGTAAGTCGACATTCTGTTTTCCAATGGTTGGTCCATTGCTAATTTCAATGGGTGCAAACCTCTCTAACTTGACACGCATTACAGAAACTTCTATGAGTCGACATCCACATGCTCTTTTAGTCCACTTTTTGATACCAATATTCTTACACATTGACCATTTCTGAGAATTTTGCGGTTTATGTGTCAGTCATTGTTTTCCTGAAAGAACTCTTTTTGAGAATTCTTACTTGTGCCCAGAGGAGTCAGTCACCACATTTTGTGCTGTTGAAGCAGTCCCATTGCTGTGATAGGGTTGAAGATAATGACAAGTTTAAAAAACTATAACCCGACCACAAAAAAAAAAAAAAAGCTCTGAAAGGTAAGAAACAAGGTAGGTGCTATTTAATATCATCGTCTTATTAAATAAAACAAGACTTTTGATATCTTAGCTATACCTGTTTATTTAGTTCTACGACTTGAACCCTATGCAAGTTCCACATTAACAACATAATTCAATTCAAATGCTGTAGTCGTGCGTTGTCAACTACAGAAAGCAAGCATTTAAACTTGATACACAAGCAAACATATTAGTTTGATCTATATATATACAAGAATGGTAAATTACAATGGTTACAGGTTTACAGGTTAATGGTTACAGGAATGATTACAGGTTTTTAAAACATTTTTAAAATGTTTTTATTTTACTCCACTGTATGATAGCAAATGAATATACATTACAAAGCTAAATGTACATAACAAATAAAATCTAGGTCATTCTTAAACTGGAAATACATTGTTGATTGCTACTTTTGTTTGAACTAAAACACACTTAGATACAAAAATATCGGTGAAAATCGGTGCTTGTCTGGGAATAATTGATTTTTCCTCTTGTTAAATTCTAGTAAAAAGTAGCCTATGACACTCGAGACTCGAAAACAAATCGATTGGCACCTCATTCATCAAAATCGAATAAATAGTTTAGGAGCTACGGTGGAACATCCTTAACCACAAACATAGCCAGACTGATAAAAACATAACCCTTCCTTTAGGCTTTGCCGTAGTCGGGTAAAAAATACGCAAGGCAGACCGTAGGAGAAACAAGGTGGCAGTACATACGTTTTTTAAAGAAATACAAGCCGGCTTTTACTTTTTAAGAGAAGTGATCAATAAAGAGCTCTTATTTCTTTTCAAAAAATACGGATATGTTCTTAATTGAGTACCAGAATTGTCTTATATTTTGTCATGATCTTCTTAAGAAGAAATAAGAAATGTAAGAGAAGGAAACGAGACATCATTTTCTGAAATTAATTTTGTAACATGATAGTAAGCGCTATTAAATAAGCTGTACAGAAAACCCTAAAATAGTTAAATTTAAGGAACGTAAAATTAATTTTTCGAAACCCTTGATAATTTAACATAAATTTAATATTTTATGTTAAAAAATAACGCTGACTTTCAAATAAACTTAATGTTATAAAGCAGTTGGTAACCGCCCCTAAGCAAGGGCAACATATAATACACCGCCAACTCAGTTATTTCCAGCCATGGACTGCAGTTTTGTGCTTATTATGCACTCATCAGAATGGAATAGGAAAGTAACCGAGTTGGGAGGATAAAATCCTCTTATAGAGCAAAGATAGCCAAAAAAAAAAAAACTGGTAGCTAATGTGAAATTAGGATACCAGCGAGAGACCGCACTTAGTACGGTACAACTCGTAAATTTTAAGGCAGAGCTCGAGTATAAAGCAGTGAGTAACCGCTCCTAAGGAAGGTCAAAGGCAGGAACATGCAATACACCGCCAACTCGGTCATTTCCATCCATGGGCTGCAGTTTCGTGCTTATTATGCACTCATCAGCATATGACTGAGCTGGCGGTGTATTGCAAACTTAATGTTTTTAGGATTTTTTTTTCTTCTGGGAATTACTTAATGAAGTTAAGCGAGCAAAAGGTGGAGATATATTTTAAAGTCGGCTAACTCATCACTCCCAGCTTTAATCTTTTTAAGAAAATCGCTTTACTACTTCGTGCCTTTTATTACACATCTACCGTAAATATTTTTGTCATTTTACAGCAGGATGTAATAAAGAGAATGAAGTGATAGAATATGTATAATACGCACATCCTAAACTTCATGGCTACGTTCAGTTCTGCTCTTGTTTATTCATTATTTTCCATGCACAGTTTGCACCAAGG
Organism: Uloborus plumipes; assembly: GCA_038373865.1. NCBI lineage: Eukaryota > Metazoa > Arthropoda > Arachnida > Araneae > Uloboridae > Uloborus > Uloborus plumipes. The sequence goes on from JAXGGA010008476.1 coordinate 40,137, forward strand.
AAGCTACTTTTACAAGTGCTTGTAAAATGCTTCGTGTTACTTTAATGATTAATAAGCTTTCAGACATTTCAGGATGACATTTGAAAATTTATGAGCTGCTATTACTCGCAACGACTCTGTAGAAAATGTATATGCTTTTACTGAAGCTGAAATTCGAAGGACATTTTGCATTATTCATTTTATGCACACATTGTTTATATAGTTTGTTTATTTTTGTTCTTTCTTTGCTTTGATGTCTATCGGGAATAGTTTTTTGTCAAACTAGAAACTAAATAGTAATATTTTTAATAATATAAATTACAGTATAATTTAATAATCAGCCAGGTGGCATTTTACATCGCAGTATTAGAGGGACAGAGTAAGGATTTACGGGACGGTGATTTCGTTTTTTTTTCAAACGAATTAATTATTAAAAGTTTTTATTTTAAATCCAAGACGTAATTATCCTCATAATCAAGGGTCTTTACCATCTTGTAGCAAAGTTCTTGATAGATTTTTAAGAAATTGATTTTTGGAGCAAAATAGCTTGAAATGGCAATTTGGATACAAACCGAACTTTTAAGTTTTTTTTTTTTTTTTTTTCATGTATAGCTCAGATGAAAAACACTGAATTATACTTTGAACCCTGAAATAAATGAAGAGTTTAAAAAAATAAATTGGTACGTACGTATTAACTCTACCGCAGCTACGGACTTGGCAGTTAAACCAGATTTGGCGGTTTATTTGGAGTATTTTTTTGTGGTTTTCTATAAGTGCTTGCGGGTGCGAACAACAGCCGCCAAAAAACGCAACATAGACCGCCAAATCTGATTTAACCCCAAATCTGTAGCTGAAGTGAAGTTAATACGTTAGTACCAATAAGTTCATACTTGTTCACAAAAAAATTCAAAATGTCACTTTATTTCTGGATAACGTTCCCGAATATTACGGGTTTCCATTAGCATCCTGTGAAAAACAACAACTTATTGGAAAATGTTTCCAGAATCGGTTTAAGTTTCATGCATGCCGATTTCGCATAGAGGTAATAAACATTTCTAGCAATCAGTGTAAAAATGTATTCATCTTCTTTATCAAGTATTTCTCCTTCTGCACAATTACCGTACTTCCAGATTGAGTTAGCACCGATCGGGGGCGGAAGAATGTAGTCGCTGGGGAGGAGTTAGTACTAATTCTTCCTTGCCTTTGGCCATGTCTGATTTAGCAGCTTTCTCGTGTTAAATCAAAATTTTCACAACACATTAAAAATAACTCATTAGAATGTATTACTTTCAGAAAAACTCTTTATTAATAGGAGATGGGTCCTTTCTCGCCAACTCCCACACATGAACTCTGCACAAGGAACACTCCCACGTACATAATTATGCAGCGCCCTCTTTTTCATAGTATTTTACCCATAACATATTACCAATTACTGTGCATATGCATAAGTTTTTACTGAAGGCTTCTCAGTTCTTCCAGAAAATTGCCAGGCTTTGGCTAGGGAAGGTTTTTGAAATCTGCAGAAATATTCCAGGTCAATTCAGGAAAGGTACTGCCTTTTAGCGGGAAGCTAATATATTTGTTTTTGCCAGACATGTTACTGATTAAAATAAAGCTCATTAAATGCACCCCTCCTGTTTTCGAGGCATCATGTTAGGACTTTTTTTAAGTATGTATTTAACCCATTAAAGGCCTAGCGTCTTCTTTTTTTAGGGAACGGTTTTCCAAAAAGTGTTTGAATTTACCAAAATTAACATCGTTCAACCGAGAGAAAATAGTGTTCTCAACTTGATTACTTAGTGTATTGTTTCCAATTCATTACTTACAGATTGGCACAAGACATCATAACCACTGATAAAAGTGTGTTCTGTCGCCGGTGACTGTAAAATGTGCTATACTACAAAATATCCTTGGAAAAAAATGTCAGGCATTAATGTGTTAACACTCCTAATATAGCATCAAACTATAGTCTCGTGAACTATTTAAAAATTTCCAGCGCTCGCGCAAGACTTATGAGAGATAGGAGGCTAGAAAATAGCGAAAAACAGTTTAGGACCATTTTGCTTAAAATACTGATGTTTTCAGCACTAGATATTTGTTGTTCTATCGTGCGTAATTCAAAACATAGATGGATGGTAGTAATGTCGCTTATTTAAACAAATCAATAAACGACACCACAGTTTTTGTTTTAAATCAGAGATGTAATTATAATCGTTACCAAGAGCCTGCAGCCATCTAGGGGTAGACTTTAAATCTCGATTAGATTTTTTTAAATTGATTTTTGGGGAAAAGTATCTTGAAATTGGCATCTTGTATGCAAGGCAAATTTTTGAGTCGTACAAGTAAAGTTTTTGTGTTATAGAAAGTCGTTTTAGCTATCGGAAGAGAGGGAAATCCGACTACTTTACCCATAATACTCACCTGACATTGCATCGTCTGAACTTCCTTTATTGAGATCTATAGTATATGAAAAAAAAACCTTGAAAAGTTGGCTTGTATCCAAGATGCCATCTCAAGACACTTTGATTAAAAAATCTCTTTTTTTTTTAAATCCATCCGGGGTTTAAAATTTACTATTAGATGGCAAAAGGGTCTTGATAACGAGGATAATTACGTCGTTGATTTAAAGTAAAAGCTTTAGAAATTGATGTGTTTGAAAAAAAAATATTTTCCGGCCCAGTAATATTTTTGTTCAAAATTTATAACTTTTATTAAATTCGTGAAATCGGTTACATTAGAAGAAAAGTAGAATCTGTGTATAAAACTAATTGAGAACTAATAGAGTCCCTTTCAAAACTGATTTTAATTTTTCTCACTTCAACATTCGACTCAGTGTTCAAATATATGTCATTGTACTTCTCCGAAGAGACTTTCTTCTATGGTTATCGATTACTGTCTGAATTTCATTTTTCAACTCAATCAATCAATTTCATCAGTGAAATAGATGAAATCAAGTGACTCATCACTTGGTTTTATCTAATTTTGCTGCTCAGTCTGACTTCAGTATTGGAAAGTCTTTCACTCAAATTTTATTCTTAAAACCGTTTACTTATATTACACATGAACTTACCCAAGTAGCACACTTCGTTTTTTAAAGTTTGTAAAATGGTTATTAACGTTGTGACAACGGATTAAAAACGTTTATAAAACGTTTAAACGTTTTTTGTTCTACCAGGGTAATTTATCTATGACTAAGTGCATTTAATTAAAAAACCTCATCATTACATTTATTATGAGTTTATTTTTAACTAGTTAATATGTTAGACCAACACCTTTCAATAAATACTAAAGAGGAATTTCCTCTTAAAAAGTTTATAACATCGTTAAAATACTGTAAAAAAATTCCGAAATATTGTGAAATATTTTTGGATAACGTTCCAAGATTTTGCGGGGTCCCAACATTATCCTGGGAAAATCTCATATATAAATAAGCAGGACGCTAGTTTCTCACGCTTCTAACTGCATTAGTTTCAGACACATTTGTTAAGATGCTCATGCAGATTTCCTAGTAAATCAGGATAGTGCCAAGCTCTTTTTTGAAATATAACTAAAAGTGCTTAGGAGGCTCATAATTTATTCCAAAAACATGAGTTTTTTTTTTTTTTTTTTTTTTTTTTTTAAGCGGAATTTTTACTGTTTTTTTTTTTTTCAGATATGTTACCAATATTTTCCAGAAACGTTCTTCAATTTTTTACAGTGAAAACACATTTGGCTCACGCCAGTAAAAACACTTTAACTGAGCTATGTTTTCTTTAATTGATTTCTTTCATCACGGTTTTGGGGCACTAGCATTAGACTAGTGTATCAACTTATTGAATAAAACTCATGACGAGAAGATAAATACAGTATTTTTCAGTCGTTTTCATTTTTTTAATGAGTGGAAGAAAGTTGCTACTGCCAGTTCATCTAAAAAAAAAAAAAACTTTTGAAGCTATACTGTAGATCAAAATGTGAGTTGTTTATTCACTGGAGGGAGGCGGTATTCATTGGTAGATCCACCTTACCAAGCAAAGCATACGTGTGAAGTATAACAAAAATGCTTTGTACGCAAGAAAATAATGCCACATGCTTTGCTTAAAAATCTGGTATGGACCCCACACCACTTCCTTTTACGTGTAAATTTCTTAGTAGATGCCTTAAGTGTAAATAGTGCTTGGAGTGAGCAAGATAAACAATTCAAACATTTGCACCCTTGGTTTCTCACGAAATAATGCAAAGAAATGTTTTACAATGATTATTTTTCTAAACATCGAAGATTTTAACATTGTTTAGTGGTTTTTTCGCAAAATATCGCCAACAGCGCCAAATTGAACCCAAATTCCAAAAAATATTTTTTTTCACCAAATTTGACGCCAACTTGGCGATATGTAGCCAAGTTGGCGTCAAACACTTTACGACAAAAAGCTTGGCGATACATAACCAAGTGGTCGCGGCAATTTATATCATTTGTTTGCATTGAAATTAACACTGATTTTCCCCAAAAAAGAGGTAAAACACCCCTTGGGAAAATTCGAATGCAACCACAAGGAGAGGTTCACAACTAGACACTCCTCAGAGCCTGCATGACAAACTGGAATCTTCTACAGCATACAGTTTTTGAGTTATGCGACATAAATACATACGTACATACATACGTACAGTCATAGAAAAAAAAAACGAAACACTCGCCCTTATTTGAAGACTATTAACACTAGAGACACGTGTAATATGTTATTTTTTCAGGAATAATGTGTTCTATAAATTTCTATTGGTAAATTGTTGTTAAGGGGTCGTCTTCATATAAAAATCGGCATCAACTTTAAAATTTTCTATGAAAACCCCCCTTTTTTATCGCATATTTGTGATCAGCAACACCATTTAACTTTGTATCCCAAATCGTTTTAAATTTGCTCCAGCCGTTGCTTCACAATTGAACTGAGAAAAAACCGTCCCGTAATGTTTAAAAATATATTTGATACTTGGGCATATAATACCTAAACCACGATAGGTACGGCAAAGTTTGTTTTTTTATATCGAAGTATGAACCAACCCAACAATAAAAACGTCATTGACTTCCTCTCATATAAAATTTTGAATTTTTTATGAATTTTGAAATTAATATTTGAAAAAATGATGATCTGGAACCATATAATATTTTGATGGAGAAACAATCTAGAAGGGGTTTCAAATGAGAATCCAAAATGGGAGCTCAAAATATCCAGCAGTTTTTGAGATATGCTAAAAGAACCATTTTTAGGGACCATATACAACTGTGCAAACTGAAACAATAGCAGGGAATTTCTATGCAAAGAAAGAGGAATATGCTTATCCACCAGTTGCAGAACATGCTCAGCGTTTTTATATAGCATTTAGTTTTCAACAGTTATAATATGTTGAAAACGAAACGCTAATAAAACTGCTGAGTATATTTTAAAACTGGTAGACAATCATATTTTTTTTGTCCATTAGTCAGAAGTCTGCATTCATGTAACATGTAGCAATTCAGAAAACTTTTTACGTGATGGAAAACTGTGGTGTCTCGGAAGGTTATTTGCAATAATTTGTAAAGATTAGACGTTTTTTTAAATTCTGAGCCACGGTTTTAACATTTTTGCCAATCCTAATACAGTAGTTTGTATAAATACAAGAGCTTACTTTAAAGTTGTAACCTCTCTCCAAAAGGTGTGTGCTGCAACGGTTATTGCGTAGCTAAAAATATGCATCCATCTTTGTTTAATCAAAAAGATAGAATGTTGCGTTTTTCCCTTGAACTCTACACAGTAGGGTTTTCTCTTCCAAATTTCAAAAAAATATTATAACTTTAACAAAACCCGAGAATTTTTAATTAATTACGAAAAGCAAACGTATTATTGCGAGTAGCTTTAGGTAATTTAATCGAAAAAATATGATTTGTCTACTCTTTGTAAATTTCGACCTTGAAAGTAGCCTTTTAAATGTGGTGGTGGTCCCTAAATCTTTGGTCGGTCATAACTTTTGTTCTACTGGTCCTAAAGTGATGCCGCTTGGTACCCGGCGTACTGTTGGCCCTCCGCACCTAATTATGTAACCAAATGTAGGGGTTCCCATTTGAAAATTCAGACTTTGAGTTCATTTCTCTTTGTATATAGCCCCTTAGCAAAATTTTACTCACATAGTTTTAAAGAAGACTTTAATCCATGTCAGAAGACACCTTTCTTTTGTTCTTGGCAAGTATAACAGCCGAATAATTCCGTGTTTCGTTTTTTTTTTTCTATGACTGTACAGTCATAGAAAAAAAAAACGAAACACACTGAATTATTCGGCTGCTATACTTGCCAAAAACAAAACAAAGGTGTCTTCTGACATGGATTAAAGTCTTCTTCAAAACTATGTGAGTAAAATTTTGATAAGGGGCTATATACAAAGTGAAATGAACTCAAAGTCTGAATTTTCAAATGGGAACCCCAACATTTGGTTACATAAATTAGGTACGGAGAGCCAAAAGTATGCTGGGTACCAAGCGGCATCACTTTAGGACCAGTAGAACAAAAGTTATGACCGACCAAAAATTTAGGGACCACCACCACATTTAAAATGTTGCTTTCAAGGTCGAAATTTATAAAGAGTAGACAAATCATATTTTTTCGATTCAATTACCACAAGCTACTCGCAATAATACGTTTGCTTTTCGCAATTAATTAAAAATTCTCGAGTTTTGTTAAAGTTATAATATTTTTTGAAATTTGGAAGAGAAATACCCTACCATGTAGAGTTCAAGGGGAAAACGCAACATTCTATCTTTTGATTAAACAAAGATAGATGCATACTTTTAGCTACGCACTAATCCATGCAGCACATACCTTCTGAAGAGAGGTTACAACTTAATAGTAACCTCTTGTATTTAAATAAACTACTGTATTAGGATTGGCAAAAAGGTTAAAACCGAATCGTCACAAATTATTCCAAATAACCTTCCGAGATACCACAGTTTTCTATGAAAATCAAGTGTCCACGTAAAAAAGTTTTCTGAATTGCTACATGTTGAATGAATGCAGACTTCTCACTAATGGACACAAAATTGGATTGTCTACCAGTTTTAAAATATACTCAGCAGTTTTATTAACCGTTTCGCTTTCAACATATTATAACTGTTGAAAACTAAATACTATACAAAAACGCTAAGCATGTTCTGCAACTGGGGGATAAGCATATTCCTCTTTCTTTGCATAGAAATTCCCTGCTATTGTTTCAGTTTGCACAGTTGTATATGGTCCCTAAAAATGGTTCTTTTAGCATATCTCAAAAACTACTGGATATTTTGAGCTCCCATTTTGGATTCTCCTTTGAAACCCCTTCTAGATTGTTTCTCCATCAAAATATTATGTGGTTCCAAATCATCATTTTTTCAAATATTAATTTCATAATTCATAAAAAATTCAAAATTTTATCTGAGAGGAAGTCAATGACGTTTTTATTCTTGGGTTGGTTCATACTTTGATATAAAAAAACAAACCTTTGCCGTACCTATCGTGGTTTAGGTATTATATGCCCAAGTATTAAAAATATTTTCAACATTACGGGACGGTTTTTTCTCAGTTCAATTGTGAAGCAACGGCTGGAGCAAGTTTGAAACGATTTGGTATACAAAGTTTTATGATATTGCTGATCGCAAATATGCGATAAAAAAAGGGAGTTTTCATAGAAAATTTTAAAGTTGATGCGATTTTTATATGAAGACGACCCCTTAACAACAATTTACCATGAGAAATTCATAGAGCACATTATTCCTGAAAAAATAACATATTACACGTGTCTCTAATGTTAATAGTCTTTGAATACTAGCGAGTGTTTCGTTTTTTTTTTCTATGACTGTACCTTAGGGTGGTCACAAGTAACATGGGAAATTTTTTTTTTCAACTAATCTTTTACGGCACCCCCCTAAAATGTGCCAATAGGCTAGAAAATTTGATTTTCAAAGTTTTAGCTTAATCGGATAATACTAACTCGTGCCGCAAAGAGGGTAAAGTTAAGAAAAACAGCGATTTTTAGCCAAAAATTGTAGATTTCACTCTGTAAAACCAAAACTACTGATCCTAGAAGATTTATTTTGGTCTCATTTTGTAAGAAATTTTATTTTCTTTAAGTCTAATCTTTTTTAAAGTTTCGAAAAAAATGATTAAATATTTTTCAGAATTTTCACAAGTCAGGCTGCAACACAAATCCTCGAAATTGCAAGTAACATGGGGAATTTTTTTTCAACTCATCTTTTGAGGGCCCCGCCCCCCCCCCTAAAATGTGCCAATAGACTAGAAAATGAGATTTGAAAAGTTTTAGCTTAATCGGATAATATTAAAACGTGCCTCAAAGTGGGTAAAGTTAAGAAAAACAGCAATTTTTAGAAAATCGTAGTTTTTCCTCTGTAAAACCAAAACTATTCATCTTAGAAGCTTTATTTTGATCTCATTTTGAAGGAAATTTTATTTTCTTTAAGTCTAATTTTAATTTAAAGTCTCGAAAAACAATGATTGAATATTTTTCAGAATTTTTCACTTCAGTCTGCAGATTTAAATCCTCGAAATTGTTTAGAAAAAATAAATCATTAAAATGTAAATTAATAAGTTCTTTTAGTAACTTTGATGAAATCTACGGATAACGTTGACTTTTCAGAGAAAAAACAGATAGATTATTACGAATATAGAATAAATTTATGTCTTTGAAACTCATAGATAAAATAAATAACTGCAAGTAAAGCTTATGAAATGGGAAGTACAAGCCATAAATGAAGGACTTGGAGGATGAAGGGGCTAAGTTACATTTTGAAAAATGAACACTCTCTACAATGGTAAGCAATAGATACAGGTGAGCAAATAAAACTTGGTAAATCAAACAGTAGATATCAATAGACCAATTTCATTCGCACACTAATGACAAAACCAGAAAACAAAAAAGCTGCAATAACTACAGCAATAAAACTTTGAACTTTAATTACTCGCAATTTATGTTTTGTCACTTAACTATTTCATTTATTAACCCCTTCAAATACAAAACACTGCTTTCCTCTAGCGAATATTTCTTAAAAATTCAGCTGAATGATCTGTGTTAGATAAAAGCATTCAAAGCAGGTCAGAGATGAGAATATTAGAAATAAGCAATTTAGCAAAATTGAAACTTTCTTGTTTGAAATTGAAAAGCTGCAGATTACAATATATACCCCATAAATCGTGTAAAAAACAATTTTATACTAAGCTAAAAGACAGTAAATGTTAATGATGTTCCATACACAACTGAAAGAGTGTAAAATTAATCCAGGTTTCATTCTTTTGCGAAAGACAAGAGCAACGTAGCTTTATACAAGTTAATGCTGTATGCTAAATGCAGGCACAGTTTCCTCATTTATCAAAAGGTATCCCATTCAAGCCATCAGTAACTTAATTTGTATGTAAAGAGTAGTAAAATGATGTTATATAATTTAACCGTATAAGTATTATAAGGTAAATTAAAGTAGTATAAGGTAAATTAAAGCTTTTATTGTCATTTTAGCTCTTTGCTTTCCGTCTTAACCCCTTAATTCCTCTATTTTAACACAGAAATTTGTTTCATTTATTTCCAAAGTACCGCGAAAATACCCCTTTTTTAATTGACAAAGTAAATCCAACAATAAGCAAATAAATGTAATTGAGCTTTTAGGTTTTTGCATGAAAATTTCTTATTTTTGATATACTCTACGATTTAACCTGAAAAATGCCAAATAAATACTTTGGACATGATAGCAAAAATGAATGGGATAGCACTTAACGAGAATGAAATTTCCTACAAAATGAGACCAAAATAAAGTTTCTAAGATGAATAGTTTTGGTTTTACAGAGGAAAAACTACGATTTTTGGCTAAAAATCGCTGTTTTTCGTAACTTTACCCACTTTGAGGCACGTGTTAATATTATCCGATTAAGCTAAAACTTTTCAAATCTCATTTTCTAGTCTATTGGCACATTTTAGGGGGTGCCTCAAAAGATTAGTTGAAAAAAAAATTTCCCCATGTTACTTGCAATTTCGAGGATTTGCGTTGCAGCCTGACTTGTGAAAATTCTGAAAAATATTTAATCATTTTTTTCGAAACTTTAAATAGATTAGACTTAAAGAAAATAAAATTTCCTACAAAATGAGACCAAAATAAAGCTTCTAGGATCAGTAGTTTGGGTTTTACAGAGTAAAAACTACGATTTTTGGCCAAAAATCGCTGTTTTTCTTACCTTTACCCTCTTTGCGGCACGTGTTAATATTATCCGATTAAGCTAAAACTTTGCAAATCTCTTTTTTTTAGCCCATTGGCACATTTTAGGGGGGTGCCGCAAAAGAAATTCAAAAATTGATTTTTTGTGACCACCCTACTGTACATACAGACGTCACGAGAAAACTCATCGTAAATAACTCGGGGGTGGTTGAAAACGATTTTTCGGCTGGTTATATGTAGGTAGGTTCATATGCACGTGCTGACAAATCGAAAAAATCTGCCCAACATTCATTTGGGGGTGAGCAAAATCAAAATTTAGACCCAAATTTGAGTGATTTTTTTTTCGTGATCCCAATACTTCCTTTACTACGTAAAAGGATGTAAAAATGTAGCCCAAGTTATACCAACTGCTTATTTCCGGCCACTTTGTCTAGAGGTCAAACAAGTCTGTCCTGGATGGAGTTGTTTCGTATTCGAATCCCGGCTCAGGCTTGGATGTACTGTCTCCTCTTGTCCTTGTCCTTCCTTTGTGCTGTGAATGGTTGTCTACACTATAAATGGGTCCTTATGGCATGTGTGTACTGTAGAAGTGGGTCACACCAATGGACGGTGCAAATGGAAAAATGAAGCAGCGCCCCCAAATAACCATCCTTGCTGGCACAAGACAACAACAACAACCACATACATGTTACCTTATCCAATGGAATGTTTTTGAAACGATTGAGCAGTTAAAAAAACAAGTAGCTTTAAAAATGAAGGAAGAGGAATTGAACAACTTCGTTAAGCAAAATTGATCTCATTTAAGTTGACAAATTCTTGAATATTGCGACTCAAAATTAAATGGTGGGTACTCGGCAGCGACATAGGGGAAGATATGCAGTTGCCTACTATGCGCAGCGGTGCGTAATGGCCTTTAGAGTGAGCGACAGGAAGTTGGGAAAAAAAAGACTTGGTGCAACCAAAAATATGAATTTTTTCCGCCTTAAATAAGCCTGTAATTTAATAGGGCAAACTTTGAAATTCTTGAAATAAAAAAAATTAAAAATAAAGCTATCATATCCCTTCAAATAAAAAATATTCATATGAGTTAAACGAGTAACAAAAATATTTCTCCATCCAAGATTCACAACTTTAATTTATCAAAGTATTTTATGTTGGTAGAAAAAAAATTGAATTATCTTTCTCTAGTCAATAAAGAGATAGCCATAAACGAGTTCCCATTCTAACTTAGAGATAGAAGTCTTTTATGTGATTGTAATAGAAAATTTGGAGGCCTGAATAGGAGACTGCTATCAAATATTGCTCAGCCCTCGAAGATGAAGGCAGAATAAGTGAAGCGGAATTGATTAATATTCATATGACTCACGTTTTCAAAGAAATTGGAAATATTCCGCTCCTACCTCGTCGTAAGTTAACGCAGTAACCGAATATCATTGGAACGGCGAAACGATTTCCTAAAATGAAATCTCAAAGAGTTTGATTAATTCTGAGGGGGTCCCTCAGTGTGCCAATATTCAATGAATGAAAATAAAACTTGGTGATTTTTGTGATAAAAAAGTGTCCTTATTTCTCTATTGATATGGATTGTTTCGGTAATGGATAATATACGTGTGAAACTTACAAATACTTTGCACAGCCTGCTATGTGAAGAAAACATTTTGCAAAGTAAAACCAATTCCTTGGAATTTTTTCAGTCTTATTTTCAGCTTTTCATTCATGATTTCTGAACAATATATGCCTGATACACTGTAAAAAAAGATTCTGAAACGTCACAAATCATCTTGGGTAACGTTCCATACTTTTGCCGGTTTTCAGTCATTTATTGTAATTACCAAGTTTCTTTGTGAAAAAGTTTCCAGAATTGACATGAGTTGCATGGAGGCGGACTTCTCACGGGTATTAAAAAAAATTTTAGCTACCAGTTGGAAGGTATACCCGACGTCTTTGTTATTTTGCCTTCAGCTCTGATTCGGCCTGACCGATTGACTTTACGCCTCGATGAGCGTTTTCACAACAAAGAACTCCTCCACCTCAACAATGAGCATATTCCTGTAAGGAATGATGCGGCCGTGGTAGCCCGATCGGTAAGGCGTCGGACTCGTGACCGGAGGGACCCGAGCAAAAGCGTGCCAAACTGTTTATAGAAACTTATCTACGTTGATTTGGAAAGCTCCCGATTTATTGCTGTAACGTTACTGACTTTTATTTGGAAGATTTCGAGATTATTCAGGAAGGTTATTGACTTTATCATGGAAACTTTATTCATTTTTTCCAGACAGACAGCACATCAGCTGTCCATTATTTTCCAGGAACGTTTCGATTTTTTTAAGTCTAATCATTCAGTAGAAAGACAAGTTTCAATTTCTAAACAAAACTATTTTTTTTTTCCATTTTTTTAAAGTATCAGAGAAAAGCTCTACCGCTAAAATCGTCTCCTAATTACTGAAACTGACGCACAGTTTTTAAAATAATCAAAGGGCACAATTTTTAATTCAGTAATTATTAAATCTTTTACTTACAAAATGAACCTTTTTATACTCGATGTTTGTAGAATAAAAAAGCAATCTAAAGAAGAGAGTTTTAAATTATTTGTTGTTTATTACCAAAATTAATCCTTTACTTAAAAAGTTTTAAAAAAATACCCTCTCTCAGAAACCTTCTTTCCTAGAAAACCATCTTTTTTAAAGATATATATATATATATATATATATATATATATATATATATATATATATATATATATATATATATATATATATATATATATATATATATATATATATATATATATATATATATATATATTTCGGAGACTTCATAGAAAGCGTTATTTAGCAGAATCCTATACTTGCGTAATATTTTGACACATGAATTTTTTCGTTAAATAAAAAAGCATGTGACGTAAATAGCTAAAATACAGCAATTCAGCATTATGACTAACAATTGCTATTGACAGTGTCTGGAAAGATAAAATCTTTATTTTCTAGAACAGGTCTTAGTAATTTAAAAAAATCTTCATTTTTTAATATCATCTGTAAAGAAAAAACCAGAGAAATGTATTTTACTGGCAGTAAAATCAAAAAATAAAGAAATAAAAGGATAAAAACAATCATTTAATTTAGAAAAGTAAAACATATTTAGTTGCAAATATTCCGGAAACAAAAATTAAATTTATTCATAAATCATGTTTTTAAATGGAAAGCTTTGTAGAATGTCCAAGATTAAAATTCTGAAATGTTTTAATAGACGACAAAATATACACTTTTAAAGTAAAAAAATCTAATTGAATGTGTGGTAAAGAAGAAAACGATTTCAATTTTTATAAATAGTGTTTGCTAAAGCTACAATTAAGCTAACTGTAACCTCAGCTGTGACGTCATTAGCAACTAAAGGAAAAACATATTAATATTTCTTTTTCGAAAGCATTATTTATATCTTTAATTAAAGTTGCAAAAGAATTAAATTTTGCGCTGAAACATAATTAAGTTTGATATTGTTAATAAGGGGGGAAATATATTCTATATGAAAAACGTGACATCTCAAAAATTACCATTCCATCTTTTGTTAACAGCAAAGCAACACTAAAATTAAATGAATTATTAAAATAGTAGAATAAATATTTATTTGCATTTTCCTGTGTAGTATAAATTATAAATTTCTAGCTGATAATGTATTTAGTTTTAATTGGTAGTACTGTTTAAGAATAAAGCAGTGTTGCAATTATTAATATACCCCCAGATATTTTTAAACATAAAAAAATCATAATTATTAATGATTTACATCTGGAATGCTTTCAGCATATGAGAACAAACATGACTTCTCAGCCTATATGCATTATTTTCATTCGATTTTTTTTCAAATTAAAAAAAAATAATCTAAATGTGTCTGTCATTCAACATATTAAACAAACAGCAAAACCAGGGAATCTCTATTCTTTTTGTTTTGCAGATTACAGTATTAAATTTTAATAACACATTAAATGACGAATACTGTCATTAGATAAGGTAAAAGTCAAATGAAAAAATCTGGTATGGGTCCCACACTACTTCCTTTTACGTGTAAATTTCTTTGTAGATGCCTTAGTGTTAAAATAGTGCCAGGAGTGAGCAAGATAGCAATTCGAACATTTACACCCGTAGTTTGCCACGAAACAATGCAAAACAAATGTTTTACAATGATTCATTTTCTAAATATCGCCGATTTTAACATCATTCAGTGGATTTTTCGCAAAATATCGCCAATAGCGCCAAATTGAACCCCAATTCAAAAAAAAAATATTTTTTTCGCCAAATTTGTCGCCAACTTGGCGACATGTCGCCAAGTTGGCGTCAAACACTTGGCGACCAATGGCGATATATTGTCAAGTGGTCGTGCTAATTCATCTGCAATGAAATTAACACTGATTTACCCCAAAAAAGGGGTAAAACACCCCCTTGGGAGTATTCGAATGCAACCACAAGGGGAGGTGCACAACTAGACCAACCTCAGAGCTTACATACCAAGCTAGAAGCTTCTACGTTATATAGTTTTTGAGTTATGCGACCCACATACATACATACATACATCCGCACATACGTACATACAGACGTCACGAGAAAACTCGTCGTAATTAACTCGGGGGTGGTTGAAAAGGATTTTTCGGCTGCTTATATGTTGGTAGGTTCATATGCACGTGCTAACAGGTCGAAAAAACTACTGAACATTCATTCGGGGGTGAGCAAAATCAAAATTTAGACTCAAATGTGAGTGATTTTTGTTTCGCAATCACAATACTTCCTTTACTACGTAAAAGGAAGTAAAAAGGCACCCTGTGAATAAACATTCTTCATTTTTAATACGCAGGCCCGTCATTTAGGGGGGGGAGGTCAATTACCCCCCCCCCCTGACATTCAGAAATCAATGTATTTAACTATAAGTAGGCGTGGTTTTTGTTGTTTTTTGGGGAAATTGTATAGCATTTTTTACTCTTTGCCTAACACCCCCCCCCCCCCGGAAAAACTTCAAATGACGGGCCTGTTAATACGCTTTTATTAGTTTACATGTGGGTTTGTTTGTATGTATAAGGTATATATGAAACTCTGAGTAAAAGATAAAATTCACGTTCTTTGCAAATGTAAAAGTAATATATTTAATACTATTATAGTTACTAAAGGCTAAACTATATTGCGTGTTGATGCATTATAAGTGGATATAAACTAAGCGGATATTCAATAGTTTTGAAACTTCTTTTTAGTTTTGTTTACTCTAAAAGTGTATATTTTAGTTTTTTAACTGTATTTAGGATTATTTAAAATTTAAAACAAAGGTAAACTTAAGCGGTAACTAAAATATATGTTAATGCCAGTAACTCTTAATCAGGCTATAAATATGTTTGAGCATACGTTAAATACATTTTTTAGTAAAACGTTTTCCATTTTCACTGTAAGTGAATTTTAGAATGAGTTCTCACTTAGCGATACTCTAATACTTCAACACTTACGATTTCCTTAGCCATTTTTCAAGCAAGATGTATTTCAAGTATAACTATTTAAATATATTAGCAAAGCGGAAAAGTTACAAAAATCAAAAGAAGTAGTTAAGAATAATCTACTTAACTCTGCTGCATTTTGATGATTTCATTTCAATATTTTAAAGATAAATTGAATTTTAGAAACTAAGTTTCCTCTTCCATTCCATTGGAAAGGTAAACTTTTTAGATTCATATTTATCCAGACATAACTTAGTTATACACTTCTTTTTAATGTAAAATAAAATTTAAATATTTGCTTTTGACATTTCAAACCTAACATAATTTGCAAAAACATAAACTTTTTCAAGTGCAGAACTTCAAACTTCCTTTTGAGCCACTTTAAGTAACGGATACATAAACAAAATAAGTATGAGGCTTAATAAACAAAATAAACATCAATATTTCTAAACTAGTATGAAATATAAATGCGGAGAGTAAGAAAATTTGTCGGACATCTTTGAACTAGTAAAGATATATATCATGGTCGCAGGAAAAAAGTTATGTACTGAAGAGCCTAACAATATTTCTTTTGCATTTTTGCAAAAGTAGATAAATGCAAATGAATTAAAAGTTAACTTTAAAGCCGCAAACTTTGATTTCAACTTGTCATAACAGATGTAAAGTAGTTACGAAAAGACTGAAAAAAAAACAAAAACTGCAAAAAAAGAATATCTATCTATAATTTAGCTTTCTATATATTTTCTAAAATAAAATGTATTGCATTACAAGTTTTATAATATATCTGAAATAAGTTTTAAAGTATGGAATCCTTAGTGACTAATATGAAAGTTTTTACTGCTAAGCGCTAGAATATCCTATACAGTCATCTTTTAACAAATGCTGAATTTGATGCTGGAAAAAAC
>JAXGGA010008477.1:0-56661 GCA_038373865.1 Uloborus plumipes
AAATTGTACTATGAGGAATATAATATGAAGGAGAGAGGGGGCTTTTTCAAGCCACGCACTGCGACCAGAGGTCTATTGTACTATAGGAATATAATATAGATCTTCAAATTATATTTAGAAGTTACTACAAACCTATTTTGACGACAGTAATCTTAATCTATCTATGAATGTCAGTTGTGTTTAATATTAATGCGAAAGACCAAAGAAAAAGAAGAAAAACAATATTTAGGTGGCCCATTCATTACCATGACATAGCGGCCCATTCAGCCCCACCTATACTTTTGGAATACATTTAGGTTTTTTGAGTACATTGAATTTAGATAACATCAAAATACATCTTAAGATTAGTTTATAGATATGGAAAGACTAGCTTATACATATGTATGCAGTGAAATACTTGGTACATTTTAGCTAGGAAATGTTTTACTAAAAAGGGAAAAACTTACTTTTCAGTCAGATTCTTGACCATGCCACTCTAGTTTGAAAATGGCTCAGCGCAAACTAATGAAAATTGGATGAGTTTAGTAGAACAAATAGCAACATCAATTGGTGGCATCAAAAAAAAATTCATGCAAATACTTTTTCATATTTTGTTAGTGGCCCATTCATCACCATGGCCCATTCATTACCATTCTCCCCTACTGCATTGATTTTTTTTCACCTCAACTTTGACAATTGCTTTAATGATAAAAATGTTAAAAATGAATTTGATGGACCTTATTGAATTAATTTATGTCTTGAAACTCCGCATGAAATGTCATGCACTCAATTTACCTCCGCCGAACTATTAAATTTTTCATATGCATGAGTTTCTGTGATTTAATGCAATTCAACAAGTTATAAATCTTTAACCAGCAGTTTCCCCTAAGCAATAAATTTTGAGTTTACGATCCCCACTAAATTATTCAAAATCTCATCTCTCCTGTATCCCATTAATGTTAAGAATCAGTGAACTCGGGAAAATTTTAAGAAGTTACGATTTAAAAGTTTTTTTGGTGTGCGTGAGAGGATAAAAGAAATTCTGCTTAAATTATGCAATAAATTGAAATCTCCATTTGTATTATTCCTCCTTAAGATAAGTTCAGCGTTTAGCTGCTAAAGCGCTGCCTACTTTGATTGTGTAGCTCATTTTTTGATACAGGCAGTTCGCTTTGAGCTTCGTAACGCGCTAATGCTATTTTCTTAGCTAAACAACGTGAACTTTTAGATGAATACAATCGTTGGTAACGATCTCAAAAATGTTTAACAGCTTGAAAATAAAGTTTCCAGTGAAATTTAAAACACATTAATTATTTTTTTTATTGCTAACTATTTTTGAATGTTGAAAAGATTTTTGTTACAGAACGGTCGCTTAAAATTGTAATTTTTAATTTAAAGAGCAAAATTAAATGCATTCTACTAACTGATAAAATACATATATTAATTTATTATTTCATTTTCTTATTTATTATCTTTTGGGTGAAATTTTTAAAGCCCTTCTTAGTTTTAAAATGAGAAGGAAAAAGCTGTTTTTAAGCAGTTATTTTTTCCAAGAATATAATGTACAAGGCACCAGCTTTCAGAAAGATCAAAGCACAAATGTGATAGAAATTTCGACAGAAAAATCGACAAAAATTTAATTTTTTATCCAAGGGAATTTTTTTTTAATTATGCTTTGAAAACATCTAAGGAACATATTTAAAATACAGAACAACCCATGTGGGCCCACATGAATATTTTCCTGCACTGAATTCAATTTTCTCAAGATCCACTATCTATGAAACGTTCCAATCAATACTGACAAATTGCATCGTCGTCACCCTCTAATTCGGTATCTTCTTTTATCTTGTTTGGCCTTTTTTCCGGTTTGCTTTTATCTTAAGATTTCTTACTGATTTGGGTGTTTTTTGCAATAATAATCTTCGAGAAACTTTTTGCCAGGGATGTCAGTAAACAATGCTGGATAATAGAGATTTTTTGCTTGTCTCAGTTCTTTTCTCTCTCCTACTCTAGGATGAGGTCGTCATGCTGCGACATCGTTGGTTCACACATTTTGGCATGTTGGTTTGGGTGAGGTATAGAACTAGCTACACTAAGCATATGTGCAACTCTATTAGTAAACAGATGGGAAAATTAGAAGCTCTTGTAGAAGAACGTAGATGAATATTTTCAACGGATGTTTAACGGGATATATGACCCTAATCGTCATAATCTGAGTGAAAACTTTTACATAGAGATAGCGAGATAAAATCTTTGAGATGATTAAGCAACAACTAAGAATGCTCTTGTACCAGTTTATCAGGCTTCACTTTTTTTTCAAATTTTCTTCCAGTCTACTTCTTAGAGATCCAGATTCCCATATTGATCTAAGAGGTTGGAAGCCTGGCCAGTTAAAGCATCTTAGCCATAGTTTTTCTTGTACTGTTTACTACTCCAGAATTACCAGCAGTATTCATACTTTTTTATGGGCCTTCACTTTTATCTATATGATGCAACTTATGACTACTCGAGAGAAGCTGAGGAGTATTATCCCACTTACCTTACCATAATCGAGTCCTTCCACTGACAAATGAAGTAGTGATTGTCAAGTAAAAGAATTTGAGATGGTGCTGGTGTTTTCTCCTAGTCTTTTTTTTTTTTTAAAGTTTCACATTTCCTAAAACAACACTGCATATATAGGCTCTAAACGAGTATGTAAAATTGTACAGACGCATATGTAAGAAAAAATTAGTTCAAGCAAAGTAAAATCAATAAAATCATTTCATTTATTTAGTTATTTGCATACTTTGTACTTAAATTGTTTAATATTTTGAGACTAAAAATGTAGCTGGGCAAAGAATGAATACTTACCCTTGGAAAATAAAAATGTGCTACTTGCCCTAATTCTTCATAATGGCAACAATTCATCCTAGTTTAAGAATAGCTTTATAAAATAATCCAAACAAGCCTTTATTTGTTGTGACAAAATATAGATCACTCAATATTGATAAGTTTTGGGAGTTCACTGTACTATTATAAGTTGTTGAGGAAAACAACTACGAATATGAAAATTTACTCTAACTGTGGAAAAACAATTGTTTTCCCTCACAACACATACTCTGCTATAGGCTCACCGAAAATACACTCATAGTTGGGGGACTTATTTGTTCATATTTTAGGTGACGCAAAGCAGCCAAATCAAAAAGTAGGAAAGTTATAGTACATTCAGGTTCTTACCCGTTCGTATACGAGCTCTAATTTTCCCAGTCTATAATGAGCACATCAATTTCTGAATTAGTACGATTTATCCTTTGATGGTTTAGACCATTTTAACTTTAATATGAAGGCATTTGTCCTCTTTAGGTGCCCTTTTCATTTCTGGGTAACATCTTCCTTGTAATTTCATCCCAGGTTTTATTACTTTTATGTCCTTTCCTGCATGAATTTGCCGAAACAGTCACATCCAAATAGCACTCCCCGAAAAAACTCGCTAAATAGTTGTGTTCTAGAACACAATTCGTGATTTTGGCTTAAAAACGAACATATAACACGCGATGAAGGTTTTATAAAATTTCCTGCATGTTTGCGTCTCTAATCTAGACATTTTCTTAGTTTAAATAAATATATAATGACACATTTTTTTCCAAAGGAGAAAAGCAAATAAAGGCTTATCTTTCCCTTTCACGGTTACACATTTTAAACCTCTAAATGATCGTTTATATCTGGACCTTTTTGTTTTTTAACTCTCTTGTGTTGGTGTTAAAAATTTCCTTTAACAAGAAAAAAAATCTCAGTCGTACTTGGTTGATTCCCTATCCATTAATCTTCTCCATTTAACAAAGTTGTTTTTCAAATTTTTAACAATGTTTCAACTTTTATTGCAATTACAATATAAATTTATGAAACCACTGCATGGAATCCATACTAACTTTAATAAATCATCCTCAAAACGAGAAATACGTAAGCGTGTTTAGTGGGGTAATTTGAAGTTAATTTATGCAACAAGTCAAGTTTCGAAGAGCTAGCTGTGTCTGAAGTTAATTAAAATTATGATCGGCCTGCTCCAAAGTAGCCGTTTGTTTGCAGCAGCGATTCTCCTACAGTACGTGTATAAACTAAGAAGCACGCACCCTGTTCTTAGTGAGTGATGTGTAGGATAAATGAGTTTCAGAATATGTACGGAAATTATTATTGCGTGCCAAATATAATCGTAGAATCACAACAGTTGAAGATGCTTTAGATATAACATATTGTTTCATCAAATAAATATGTACTGATTTGTTTGGTGATTTATCCCTGAAGTAAGTTATACTCCGGAGGTATATATCTTAAACTATCTGTTAACAACTTTAGCAGTCTGTTAATTCTTTTCTTTTAGCCTGGTATCAATATTAAAATTTTAAACTCGGTTCTTTAGTTCATAACTTTTATGAAAACTGTATTTTCTTACTTCTTCAAAAATTGCTTTATTACAATATAGCTAAATCTTAAAACTTTTAGAAGTTGAACTAGCGAAATCCATAGATAATAAAAGTAAAAAACAGAATAAATAATTTAAATCACATAAGTACGTTGCAGATAGTGGAACTTAAACGCAAGTATAGGTAAATTTAAACAATCGAATTTAACTGAAATTCAACTAGCAAGCAATTATTTATTTAATTTCAGCATTCAAATATTTTAAATCGACAAAGCAAAACAATTTTTTTTTCTGAAAATTATATCTCTCAAATACTGTAAGTTTTTCAGTTATTTTCAAGTTTCCGAAAGATTAGCAGCCTTTTGCCATAAATAATTTTAGAGGTGCATTCAGTTCATTACATGCTACGTTGTGTAACGTATACCAAAACTACGCGAAGTTTTAGTTATTCTATTCATATTATATTGTGTACAATGCTTTTAAACTGCAATATTAACAAAACTTTTTTCAGTCTGAGAAAAAAATACCATTCTGTGTTTGAAGTTTTGAAATAACGGTGTTTCAAACTCTGCAAGTTGTTATAGCTTTTAAATTAATGTTCATACGATGAAAAATTTAAATAATAGAAAAAAAGAAAATTTACATTCTCGTCCCTCTTTTGTATTTTAAAGCACCTGGTCAAGTACTGTACAAGAGCTAAATTTCAATAGTGATTCTCCTTATTTAGTAGATTTTGTGGCTCAAAAACTTAGTTTACTGTAACATTTTCTCCAAATAACGACTTTTTCTTTAAATTAATTTTCGAAGCTTCTCTCAGTACAAATGAAAATAGCCTGATTAGATAATTAATGCAAAACAATCAAAATGGTTCTTAAATTTCTTGGTAATAAACAATTGCAAATTTAATTGCATTGCTATATATTAGATACTCATATTTTTGTTTCTTCCGATTTTTTACTACAAAAATTAATGTATTACTACGCTAAAACAAATGAAGTAAAATAACCATTACATTTAGCTCTATTAGAACTAGATATAATAGCTGTTTCAATTGTTTGTTTAAATGTTCTTTTTTTAATTTCTTTTTTACCGCATTTATAAATAATCCAATAAAAACTGTTCTCAAAATGAATGTAAACATCTTAAGATCAGGATCAAATTCCTTTATTACCAGTTCCAAAAATTAGGATTGAACACTAAAATTTAATAAACTGAAATTGAGTCTGAGATAAAAAATATCTTGGTGTTAAAAAAAGTTAAATTAAAAATAACGTTTTATTGAACAGAACTACTATAATAGATTGCTGCATACACGTTCTGCTAGTTTTGTGCAATGAAACGTTGCTATTTTCAATTTTAAAACCGAGTCTGTTATTTTTAATTTAATATTGTTATTATATGTTTTATCCATTTAATTTGTATGGGTTTTTACAAATGAAAAGCTTAAATTTTATCGCTAGTAATGAGGTAATTGTGTTCCATTGTGTATACCATTGATGCATTCATGCATTTCATTGCTACTAATGTTATAAGTTTTGATTTGCTTGAGCATAGAACCAATAACACTGCGAAGCGTGCTTTCCATGAAAATACCAGTTTCTTGTATATTTTTCAAGTATATCTACATAATACGCCTAATCAATATAACCTTATTTTCAGATGTATATAACAATGAACTTACTTCTTTGATAACATATTTAATGTGCATTCCATTTCTTTCTTAATTGAAGAAACTCGTTTCGGAAAACTTCAACCCTCCTTCATAAATAACAAAATCTGGTTTTCTTAACACAAATACATTTTAATAAAGAAATTAAAAAGACCCAAAACACGCAGGGGGAATGTTGAGAAATAATTAAGTTCCCAAGGTAAACACAGGCTTCATGCAAAATAAATTTCATGAAGTCCCTTCGTGGTGCTAAGAGAATACAACAAACACCATTAGATAGTTTTTTCTTTCTTCTTGGGAAATGCAGCAAAGTACAAGAACGCCCGTTTCCGCTTCATAACATAAGTAACGAGAACAGCTTTCAAAATTTATGCTGGGTAAGGGTTATTTAAGATTCAGATTAATTACTCGCTCTTTCAAATACACGTGGTTCAAAGAAAGAAGTTTACTGAGTTTTACTTTTGTATCATCTGAATAACTTTTACAAAATCTCTGCCGTTCTAAAGGGCTTGAATATGGTTTCATATTTTGATTTAATGAAGTTACTGCAGGGAACGGGTATTTCCTGAGATTGCTTTACACGCATTGTGGAGGAAATTAAGATTTCAAAAGAGAAGGTTGTGGGTTAGATCTTTTGATTTCTGCTTGTGTATATTCACTTTAATTAAGTTTTTTGAAGTCTCTCGAAATTAGGTTTTTACTAATTAGTTATCTGACGATTTGCTATGAAATTACACGTATCAAAACTCATACTTTTTTATTTTGAGCAAAAAATGCTTCTTTTCTTATGCCTAAAGTATTTTTAGCGGCAAACAAAACAAAGAAGTAATATTGGTTCCATTTGTCAGAGCATTCGTGAAATATTGTTGGTTAAAAATCCTTACAAGAAATTTTTCATGTTTTAGTCATGTGCTCTTAATATATTTAGGTTTCAAAAAATGTGCACTGACTCGAAATACAATTTGATCTAAGTCGCATAAAAATGAATTTGTTTTAGGAAAAATTAAAGTATAAATTCTTTTGAAAGTAATTTCATCGTGAAGGTAAAATAAAAACAAGCAGTAAAGAGTACTCTTTTGAATCAGACAATTTATTATTTTTGCAAAACGTAATTTTTAATTTAATACCTTCTTAAGCCGAAAGCTTGGAAGCTATTCAAATATGTAAGATATTGCAGCTAAATTTCAAATTGTTTCAGTTTTTACAAAAGATAGAACATTTTTCATCAGAATTTCTCAACGTAAAAGGAACGAAGTAATAACTTCTCCATTGTTTAATCATAAAATGCTAAATATATTATTACACATTTTCCTTTAAAATCCGTTGTGGTTTTCTTAATGAGCCCTTTTTTCCTCTCTTCAGTGAAAAGTTCGTATTGCATTAATTTAGAGTCATGAATAAGTGTACTTTTAATGAGGAAATAATAAAATGTACAGTTTTTTAGTGTGATGTTAATATTGAAAGTGTATGCATTTTGATCACGACTGTGAAAAATACCTAATATTTTTTTCATGTGCTAAAAAACTTCTGGGTTAATTTCCCATATAGTGGTGTGTAGGGAGTTTTATGACAGTATTTTTAATGAAAAAAAAAAGAAAATAATGTGCTTTTAGAACTTGCTGATAAAATTTTAAGTGTTGACGTATTTTAGCATGAAAAACATATTGTATACATAACAGTACTATTCAAAAATGCTTAAAATCATTGATTTATCGTTATATAATTTGAATTTTTCGATTAAATGGCAATATTTTTACATTGCTCATTATACTTGAACCAAAAATATAAAAAAGGCAATTTATAATAAAATGAAGCAATTTGAATAAAGGTTCACATTGATGCCGATAAAAGGTTCGTGTACTCCAGTACAAGAATTAACTGTGATACTTCTTGAATTAACTAATTTAACATTTTTTTTTTAAGAGAAGAAACTTTTACTGTGAGAAAGATTTTATTCGGGCAATGTTAGATACCACGAAGTTAAATTTTAACCATAGTATTCACTCTAAGAAAAAAATAATTGTTAAAGTTTAAGTGCCACCAGTAACAACAACACTCATCAAGAGTTAGGAATTTGGTATTTAAATTACCAAACTGAGAATGGATCCAGTACCCATTTTTTGTGCCAAATTTGACGATACATTGCCAGGCTAACTGCTAGGCATGCAAGCTTCAGTTTTATTAGTTCAATGTGATACTGATAGAGCATAAAGAAACTCAGAACAAAAACTCCACTATGTTTCTTTTTTCCTCTTTATAAGAAGTTTATTACTCGGGTAAAGCTAAAAGCGTTTTTAAAAACAAGAAGCTATACAAAAGTGGCCGGCTTTATTCTTAAGAACGTATAACAAGTTATTTTTCGTTCTACAACACATTTGCGGTTGTAATAACAAAGTTTTTAACTAGACAAACATATCCTTAATATCAAAGGAGTGATAAAACATGAACAATTCCATAAGGTTTTGCAAAACAGAATTTTAATCTACAAAAGTTAAAATTATAATCTTAGTTTTTTTCTGATTAATTATGATAATTAGCACTGATTCGCTTAGTATTTATCTTACCATAGATAAAATAGAAGAAATGAAAACACAAAATCTGCAGCAATATGTCATTCCCGAGCAATAGTGTTAGAAAATTCTAAGAAGTAATTAAGACTCTTTGGAAAAAGTTCGGAGCAATTATTTTTCTTTCTCCGTGTTTCGTGGAATTTTTGGATGTCTACTTTTGTTATATACTTCATCATTAATCATAACTTTTAACAAATTTTATTTATGATCTGAAACATTAAATGAAAATCATCACGAAATTCTTGAATACTGTTTAGAGCTATTTCCTCATTAAAAATTCATTTGTCATGTAATAATAGTCAAATCCTAGTGTTTTTTAGTGTGAAAAATTTTAACACGGTATCGGTTCACATAAAAAATGAGAAACGCTGTTTACTAATAAATATTTATTTCTCTCGAATGTAAGAAATAATGAGAAAGACTGGTGGTAGCAAGTTCTAACAACCAGATCTGGCAGATAACTTTTTAGATACATTTCTTTGGCCAAAATTTTATTTAAGGTTATTTTCAAATAAAACGCACGTTTTTACTATACTGAAATATATTTAAAATATTAGTGGACAATAATATATATTTTTTTACTTTGTTTTAAATTGTGTTAGTAGCACGTCGTGCAAAAAGGGCGAGTTACGCTTCTGATACTGATAATTTTCTATTGAAGTTTACAATACTAAATTGTGTTGTTACTTAAACCACTCGGATACCCAAGCCCTCTAATAGACAAATCTACCCAATTTAAGACAAATAGGTACGGCTTCCATTTTTAAAAGAAAATTGCGATGGAAGTTCGATAGCTTAACATATATGCCATGTGGAGTAAAGACCCGTTTGTAGGGTAAGAAGCTGTTCACAACAAACATTCACGCAAAGAAAGGACAAGGACAGAAGGAAGAAAAAGTACATCCATGCCTGACCTGGGACTCGAACTCCGGACCTCCCCATCCAGTCAGACTTCTCTGAGCACCACACAAGGTGGCCCGCAGTGAGTACATTATAGAAACAACAAAGCAACTGTTCAGCAAAATGTTTTAGCTTTAGCAACACTATTGGGGTTTGTACTTAAAAGCGACATTTTTAAGTTTAAACTTATATCCAAGCTAAACTTCTATCTAGAGCGTTTTGTTAAAGGGTGTTCATTCGCTTCTAGGAATATTTACCAGTATAGCAATATGTAAAGCAATATAGTAAGTCTTCAAGAGCACAAAGTTACAAAACACTTCAAAAAAAATGGGTATTTTACTTTTTAACAAAATAGTACGAACATTTATACTTGGCTGCAATCTTTCTTGACTAGGAAGAAATAAGCTGAGACCAAGCAAAAGAAGTAGTTCCTTGAGCCGTATCTGAATTTTAGGTGAAATAGGATTTTTTGCTTCAGAAATCAGATTAATTTGTCAAAATCACTCATATGTTGCCTTAATTTATCAAATTTCGCAAATTGTTAATTATTTGCAAGTTAACGAGTAGAGTAGCGCGGAAGCTTACATCCGTTCGAATTAAAAGCGTCAGCCAATGAGAGCTCACAAACGGTTAGCGATCTCCTCTATTTCGCCAAGTAGGCTGTGACGTTTTATTTGTTCACGCGCCTTTCTTTCGTACATTATGATGTCAGTGTCAAGAAACCTTGCTTTGTTGTATAGAATAACCTAAAACCGTATAATTGATCTTTTCGAATATTTGACGTCAAAAACCAAAACCTGTTTTATGCTGAAAATTGCCCTCTGGTGGTAAATGTAATATCAGTTTTTTACTATTTATTTCACAAAAGTAAGTTGGCAACACTGCGCAGCTAATAATATGATCTAAGAGTTCCAAAGTCATTGGTTGGAAGTAACCCTTGACATTATTTTGAAAGTCTTGAAATCTCTCATCCTATGTTGAAACTATTTATTTGAATAAATAGGTTGTTGAAGTTGTAAAACATCAGTCGAAAACTTTGAACTATGTGAATTGAATAAAAGTAGACAATGTTTAAAAAGTACAAATAAATACGATTAAAAGAGTTTAAAACTCAGCAAACAGCTGTTTCGGGGCTATAAACTGCAAGCCCCATCATCAGTGCATAAAAATAAGAACAAAAAGACAGGTTCACATGCCAAAGACTGACAGAGTGAACTAGTTCACTTGTCTAGACTGACTTGTCAGTCTTTGGCATGTGAACTTGTCTTTTTACACAACGTGTATTAAAGTTATTTATTCCGCATCATATTTCTCACATGGTTTAAAGTTAGTCTCAGTCACAAGATAACTTGAAACCTGGTCATTCATTCATTTTAAATTGTTTTACTGATTTTTACTTTCTCCATTTTTAAAAACCTACTTTAGGAGTTTATGTAAATTGTCTTGCAATAAACTTTGGCAAATATGAGTGGAGAAATTGAAAATACAGATTGCAGATTTTAAAGGGGGGGAGACCCTAAATAACTGTACTCAATCAAGGTTTCTTCCACTATTCCAAAGACAGTAAAATAAATAAGTTGAAACAATAACTAGCAAATAAATTCACTTAACTCAAATAAAATGTTGCAATACATAATAAATAAAAAAACGGTACACGTTCAATCTCTGGTATATTTCATCGCCCAATGAATATATATTCACAAAAAAGAAAGGAAAAAAGACAAACTACAGACATCAAATACGCTTCCAAACCTTTTTTTAAGCGTATATCATTTTAACAGCATTACTTTCCGCTGCGTATTCATCTTTTTTATGCTTCATGCATTTCGCTTCTGTATAAACTTCTCAATTTCCGTCCCTTTGAAAAATTTGAAACCTATTTGCTTCTGTGACTGGTCCCGAGTTTTACTGTAGCCGTCTCGTTACGAAACGTTGCATTTCATTTGAAATATACTTTACTTTTTCAGTTTGGGTTGGGTTTACTTCTTTATGGTATACTATGAGAACTTCTTTTCAGTCGAAAGAGGTGTTTCAAATTTCAGGTCATAATAATTATTCAAGGGATTTCAGGAGATACTAATTCTTCAAATTTAGTCAATTTTCAATGATTAACTTAACTCTATACGCTTATTTAAACCACTACAGAAAGAGTGGTTTTTCTGTGGAAAATGGACCTGGTGTTTCAGTTTTGCGTATATAGTTAAGCCTTGAAAATTGACTAAATTTGAGTAATTAATGTCTCCTGTTCTAATTAACGGAGAGAAACGTGCTAACATTTTTGTTTTTCAGAAAAAAAAATCCTTTCTAGCGATATATAATGTTATGGGGTGGGGGAACGTTCCCCCCCCCCTCAATTATGCCGGATACACCAAAAATGAGACTAATTAATTAATTTAAAAATAACTAATTCGAAATTCGGTCTGCGAAGTGCATTTCACGGGTATACGTTCGAATTTTTGTGCCAAGTTTCAGGTTTGTAGGTGCTGTGAGGGTTTCTGGCCATCGGTTGCAAACATACGTACAGAGCCCGTCATCTTTATAGATAGATAGATAGATTGATTGATTGATTGATTTACGCAAATCCTATAATTTGTGCTTTTTCAACAATAAGCAATTGTATAAAATTGCTGAATAATATTTATTTTAATATGTTTTTTGTTATTAATTCATTTTAATCTTGCTAAACTTTGCATTTATTGCGTTAATATTCATATCAGTCTACCATTGTTCTTGAAACTATTAAATTACCCTGTATGTTAGTTTTTCTAGCTATGCACGATTTACTTTTGCTCCTATGACCTTAGTAAGGATTTTAAGAGGCGTCGCCAAGTTGGTACCAATTTTGTAGACTTATTGTGGGCATTAAATATGACGAGAAGTCGCTAAACTGGCGACATTCGGCAGCAATCATTCTTAAGTACATTTTTCCTTCACTTTTTGAAAACTATAACTTATTATTCATTATACTTTAAAATGTTAACGTTAAAAATGTTTCTTTAGCTAAAGTTTGGCTTACTATTGATAAGAAAAAATTCACTACTTGTTGTTTATTGGTAATTGAATATATCTCCTAATATAATACAGCCTCGTAACTAAAGGGTTGCGGTTAGAAGTTGTCCTGTTGAAGATCCTCTGTATTTGCTAATGGTGGATGATGCACGTTTAATCAGTCATGGTCACAAAAGCTGAAAGCTGCCAAGTTTCCATTTTACATCAATACCTCTGAGAGGGCTGGAACTAGAGTTGCTCAGTTCTTGGATTGAATTCATAAAAAACAAAGCTGCATTCAGTGCCATATCTGACTGGTTAAAGAAAACTTGTATTCGTAAGTATGGGGAGCCTTGGAGTGAAACATTTGAAAGAAAGACTTAGGTAAAGGCGAACAACTTTTTTTTATTATTATTTCAATTCTATTATGAAGAAATTTCATTTCATAAATTTATTTATTTCAACATTTAAACTGCTATGAACACGTTTAGTACATAGCCTTTCAATTTGTAAACAACGCACTTAAAAATGTGTGCAGGTAAAATCTTCAAAGGCAGCCTTGATAGATCCTTTTCTAACAAACAAACGTTCGTGTATTTCTCTTTCATTCAAAGCAACTGCCTCCCTTTTCGTTCATTAATAGGTATTCATGTTGTCATGGCAACCCCTTATTGCCCCCCCCCCCTTATGGTCACAGGGAAGATGTTAACTTGCTTGTTTATGGCATTTGTAATCCCTGATTTGCATTCATAACGATAAGCTAAAGATGCACAGGTACATTATCTGAATAAAAGTATGAAAAGCGTTTGATGATACTCGCATTTCTACACCTCAAATATGCTGCCTTGTGGTGAGTTAAGAAACTCGCTAAAGAGTTAAAACATCCCATTCGTCTTTCTGAGTTAAAGCGTAGGCTTCAGAAAGTTCGTCATGTTTATATAATTTCAAAAAATTACAAATGAGAAACCCCATTAATGTGAACAAAAATTACTGTCATTCCCTAAACGTCACTGCAGGTAATAAGTTACTGGATACACTCGTTCAATTTCTTTCAGCTGCCATTATCCAAAAACTACAATGTCCCCTTATGTAACTCTAGAAATGCGAAAACAAATTGCAGAAATTTTAGAGCAAGATGTCAGGGAAACCCGAAAAAAAAATAGTGGAAATTTCACCAGTTATCAACAGTTTACAAACGTTAGGGATGCGGTTTCTTTTTTTTTACAGCATTGTGATCAGTTGAAAAAAATTATGGACAATTCTGTACACCAATTTTAGCCCAGAAAAATATATCAAGTGTGACAATTGGTGTATCTTAATGATCTATCTGGCAAAATTTTCTGTACATGATTTTCTGTGATTTTGTTTTGCCTGTAATCACACTAGAATAGCACTCATCTAAGCACTCACTTTTTCTTGTGCTGCCGTCATCCTTTCTTTTCTTAACTCAGCTATCTAGGAACTTGCACAACCTACTTCTGTCAATCAACACAGAAATATCTTTCAGAGTTTTTTATTCTTCTTCAGTTTACTACATTTCATTTCACCTGCTGGTTATTTTCGTTATTAAAGGTTAGACTGCTTATCCTCTTTTTCGAAAAAATAATAGCAAAAACATTTTCAGAGTCATCTTTTTGCAGAAAAATGCGATTCATTTCACCTGCTAGTGTTAAAGGCTAATTATTAAAGTCTAAAATGCTAATGCTATTTTTAGACACTTAGTGACAAACAGTTTTTCATTGTTCTGCAGCGAACTGTTTCTTGTTTCATGTGCTAGTGTTTTTGTTATTAAAGGTTAGAATGTCAAAGTCTTTTTCAGATTTTTTTTTTAATAACAAAAACATTTTTCAAACGAGTTTTTCATTCTTCTGCAGCAAACTATATTTCGTTTCACCTGGTTAGTATTTTTTTTATTAAAGTTTAGGAAGGTGAAGGTCTTGCTCGAACACTTGCTCGTCTTTGTACATACGTTGTACATACGAACAACAACGTATGTACAAAGACATGCACTGGCGGGAAAAAAATCCCGACACCAAGAAAAAATTACTGTAGCGTAATGAAAATTGGGTAATGCAATTGTCTAGTTAACATGTTCAATTGATTAAATGTACAAGATCACTGGCTAATTTAAGCTCAAGAAAATGCTGTGCAAATGTGAAATTATGTTACTTTAATAGCCGGTGTAACCTCCAGAATTTTGAAGGCAAGCCTGCAAGCTTGCATGCATTGTGTCATACAGGTGCCGAATGTCACTTTGTGGTATGGAGTGCCATGCTTATTGCTCTTGTTGTGTCAATAATAGGACAGCCCTTGCTGACTTTGGATGATAATGGAGTTGCCGTCCAATGATGTCCCATATGTGATCAATTGGAGACAGATCTGGTGATCTTGCAGATCATGGTAACATGTCAACATTCTGTAGAGCACATTTCGTTACACCAGCGGTGTGAGGGCGAGCGTTATCCTGTTGGAAAACTCCTCCTTGAATGCTACTCGTGAAGGGTTGTACGATAGGTTAAATTACCAGACTGACGACAAATTTGCAGTTAGTGTGTTTGGGATAACCACAAGAGTGCTCCTGCTGTCAAAGGAAATTGCTCCCGAGACCATGACTCCAGGTGTAGGTCCCGTGTGTCCAGACCGCAGACAGCTTGGATGCGGGCAGTCCCATGGCCTCCTTCTGACCAACATACGACCATTACTGGCACCAAGGCAGGATCTGTTTTCATCAGATTACAATAGATCTCCACTCCGACCTCCAGTGAGCTCTGTCTTGACACCACAGCAGTCACGAACGGCCATAGTTTGCAGTCAATGGAATACCGGCTACAGGCTACCTGGCTCGGAGCTGCCCTTGAAGTAAGCGATTTCTTACCGTTCTTTGGGTCACGACGGTACCAACTGCCGCAGATGCAGCACAATGCGCCACAGCCGTACGTAGGATTCGGCGATATTCCTTCTCAATAGAGCCATGTGGCAGCTCGGAACTCGATCTTCTTGAGGTAGTACCATCCTTTGACCATAGCTTCCGCTAATTATTCACGGTGGAAGCATTCCCACCAAGTCTTTTAGTAATATCGCGAAATGAAAATCCACCTCGAAGCCAAATTGTACGACCTCGTTTAAACTCGGCGAGCTGCTGATAATGGTTTCCTCTTCTTCATAAAGGCATTCCTGGCTAACATGAACGCAATGCGTCGAATTTCACGGGAAAATAATGCTCACGAGCTTTGCAACACGCTTTTAAAACAAGCCTTATTTGCATGTTCTGAGTGACGTCAGCTGCGCCACACTTATGCCCAAAGCGCGAAATTTCAATCGATGTCATCTTTCAGTTGTATAAACACGCCTACCAAATTTCGTTTATCTAGCGTAAGTCTTTCTTGTTGTTGGGATTTTTTTTCCGCCAGTGTATTTAATTTAACGAATAAAATTCAATGATTACTTTTTCAAAAAAGGTATTTATTATATGAGAGAAGAAAAGTTAAGTAAAAGCTTCGCCCGGAAAGTTTTGCTGTTTTACAAAGCAATTTTGAATTTTATATTTCATTAAATTCTACATTTTTAGCATATGAGCGTAAAGATTATGCTTTAAATAATTTATGTTTTTCCCCTCTGATATTTTTATGAACAAAATGACATCGAAACATGAAGAAGTAAAGTTCCAATCCTTTTACGATTGGTTTTTGAAAAAATCTTTCACTGTCACAGCACACGTTGTTTTTAGACATTAATTTTAAAAGAATTTTAGAACTTAGAGGCAATTCATATTCTGAAGAAAGCATAATTGAACTATGTTGAGCTAAATGCTGAAGAATGTGCATTCGAGGCCATTTTTCGTTTATGCACCTTTACTTATGGAGTCATCTGATTGCGAATTAATTCGGCAGCATTAAAACTATCACGCGACCGTACAATGAGTGTCTTTATAAAAACACGACAGTTTTTGTACTTGTATTTATTTTTCAACTTTAGGAAAAATCATCTATTACAAAATAGGAGTGACCAAAATATAAAAGAAAACATTTAAAATTCAGCACACTCTAAAAAAAAAAAAAAAAAAACACTGGATAAATTATTTGTTATCAATCTTATTCCTGTAAAAGTAAAATATAATTTTTAAAGAAGAAGAAACTTATCATCTGAAGTAAATTGGACTATTTTCTTTCCTATATCATTTGCAGCAAATGTGAAACTGTAACTTTTCTCTTGTCTCAGATAATGATATCATTATAGCGGTTCCAAGTATATAAGTGACTCTTGCAGAAAACTTAATAAGCACTCGAGGGGGAATTATTTTCTTTGAATCGTCACATTTGTTCCGTAATGAAAAGAAAGATTTTTCTGACGCGATAGAAATTCAATGTAAGACGTAGATAAATTCAAATTTTCGACAGGTTCTTTTTTTTTCGTAATAACTGCATCAAAAAAAGGTAAAAGATATTTGTATTTTAAATGTTTAAAATGTAATGTTAGAGGAAATGTATTTTTAAAACTTTATATGAAACTACTAGGAAAATAAATGAAAAACACAAACGCAAGATTTGGTAATAAATTGCCGTAGTAAACTTAATTCTTGGGCACTTTTCCGTTTTTTAAAGATTTCATCATATAACATAACATAATAAATTATTTGATTTATTTATTTCACTTAAATCACTTATTTATATCTTCTCTAAATATGTATGTATACTCATTTCCAGAATTAAGTCTACTAGTGTAAAAGCTCAATTTTTAATAAAAATGGAGTTTGATGTAAAATATATTTTCAGTGTGAAACAAGAACGTTAATATAAGCTTTGCGAGACGTTAGATGCAATTTAAAAAACTTTTTAAAAGTTTATCACAGATATACAGGGTGTCCACTCCTATCGTGGACCAATAGCTAATTTCTAAACCGTTAGAGATAAGCATATAGTTCATTTAGGAAAAAATCTCCAAATTACGATAGGAATTTTGGGTCTATTCAATGTTTTTCAAAAAATCAAATTTTGAAAGAGTTACGAAATTTAAATTTTTATACAGCCCCCCAGTCCTATCAATCATATTTAGTAAAACATTCTTGACACTGTAACGTTTAAAACTAAAAAAAAATCACTCTTCTACGACAAAAATTGACCGAGTTATGACGTTTTGAAAAATCAAGATTTTGAATGATTTTGCATACGGTTCCTTCAGCAATCTCTCGATGACGTCAGGAAATAATGCAAAATCTTGATTTTTCAAAACGTCATAACTCGGTCAATTTTTGTGGTAGAAGAGTGATTTTTTTTTAGTTTTAAACGTTACAGTGTCAAGAATGTTTTACTAAATATGATTGATAGGACTGGGGGGCTGTATAAAAATTTAAATTTCGTAACTCTTTCAAAATTTGATTTTTTGAAAAACATTGAATAGACCCAAAATTCCTTTCGTAATTTGCAGATTTTTTCCCAAATGAACTATAAGCTTATCTCTAACGGCTTAGAAATTAGCTATTGGTCCACGATAGGAGTGGACACCCAGTATAAGTTTTAGGGTAGAATTGAGTTACAATGGCGACATCGAGTTTATGATACCATGATGAAAAGATGTATCGTTAATTAAAGCTAGAAAATTTTTATTGGCGACGTTCTGCAGCTGCATTACAGTCATAATATTGAGGACCATTTTATATTTCACTACCATAAAGGCTATTTATTTAATGATATCACATGCTATTTCATTTTCAACTGGAAAATTTCTCTGAACACTATAAATGCATCAAAGTAAAAACAAAATATATACAGAATTGCTAAATCGTGTCATTAAATTGTGTAATAACCCACCAAAAGATTTACAAAGGCAAATAGTACAACTAAAAGTTCTTATTTCGTGTAAAAAAAATACCTATAAGGTAATCATGCTGCTTTAAAAGTCCCAGTAAATGTAAAATAGCTTGACAAATAAATATTTCACGTAATTCAAATACAATAGGAGTTCCAAAGAATTTAAAATGTGGTTCAAGCATGCCGGCGACGTAAACAATATTTTTTTCTGTTTTTACTCAGATAGAAATTAAACAAGTCACTAAATGCCAATCTACCTCTACAGAGTTCTTCCCAAAAATGCTTATTTATTTACTTTTTATTTGAAGTACTTTTTTTTTGTGTGTTACTTTTGTACAACTAAACATGTGTTAGCTAGTGTGTCTAAAATTAAAAAAAAAATAGTTTTAATGACATTTCTAAGTTAAAATAAAAAAATTAACGAGAATCTTACTATATTTTAAGGTGGAATATAATAATATTTTGCATCTTGCCAACAGGAGTGACACAACTCAAACATTTGAGCTTGTGTTAAGGTGAAACTTTTTAGTTCAGAACAATGCTTATTACATTAAAGAGTATAATATATATATACAAGGGTTGGACAAAAATATGGAAACACCTAGTGAAATGCGTGTTTGAAAAGAATGATTGATTTCAATGAAATATGTAAGTGGCACTAGCGTTTTCGTCTACTGAGGCTACTTATACAACTTTGTAAATATGTTGAACAGTTCAGTCGTTGTCGGAGCACTGTTATGTGAGCTTGACATTGCATTATGTCAGAGTTAACAGACTTCGAAAGTGGGTGAATTGGTGGAGCACGTATGGTAAGTGCTTCCGCAAGCAAAGTAGCCGAAGTGTTTAGTGTTTCAAGAGGTACTGTATCGAAGATTTATTCCACATATTTGAAATGCAGAAAAACATCATACTCTAAATCACAGCGCGGACGAAACTGTGTGCTTAGTGATGTTGACAGACAATCATTGAGGGCAATTGTGACAAAAAATAAGAAGACCACAGTTGCAAAAGTTACTCCTGGAATGAATGTCATGTTATCAAACCCTGTGAGTACCAAAACAATTAGAAGAGAGCTTCATAAAGAGGGAATTGCTGGCTGTGCTGCTATTGAAAATTAATTCACCAAGGATGCTAAAGCCCGAAACAGGAAAAAGTGGTGTTTAAGTCATAAAGCCTGGATTATAGCGTAGTGGAAGAAGGTAATATGGTCTGATGAGTCTTCTTTCACATTGTTTCCCACTTCTGGCAGAGTTTACTTCTAGAGAACGTCATTTCAAGTCTATAATACAAACTCCTTATTGCCAAGAGTGAAATATGGCGGGGCTTCTGTGATGGTTTGGGCAACTATATCGTAATTCTCTTCTGGCTCCATGATAACTCTGTCAGGGCACATGACTGCCAAGACTTATGTGAACATTTTGGCCGATCAAGTCCATCCCATGGTTCAAATTTTATTCCCCAATAGTGATCGTGTCTTCCAAAATGACAGCACTACTGTTCACGCAGCTTATATTGTCCAGGACTGGTTTTCTGAGCACGACGATGATTTATCACATCTCCCCAGGCCACCACAGTCTCCATACCTGAATATTGTCCAACCTTTGTAGTCTACATTGAAGCAGAAAGTGCGTTCTCGTTATTCACCAAAAACATCGTTATCTAAACTTGCCACCGTTTTACATGAAAAATGGTACAATATTCCCTTGGCAGACATACAGGAACTGTATTTGTCCATTCCGAGAAGACTGCAAGCTGTTTTGAATACCAAAGGGTTTCCTACACCATATTAGACAAGAAAACGTCTTTTTTAAGGTGTTTCCATATTTTTGTCCAACCCCTGTAATATATATATATATATATATATATATATATATATATATATATATATATATATATATATATATATATATATATATATATATATATATATATATATATAACTAAAAGAGAGAGCGAGAGAGAAAGAATGTTTGTAAGTGGACAAGAATGGTTTTCAACTGAAAACAAAGTAAACAATCAAAAGTGGATCATCTTAAAAATTACAAATTCTTATAAATTGACATTCAAAAATCTGATGAATTTTTACTTCATTTTTAACCCATAAGTATTATATTCTACTATTTTACCTCTGTATTATCTTAGTGATTTATAATGGTTTAAGAACGATATATATATATATATATATATATATATATATATATATATATATATATATATAGGGTGAGTTCTGGTAAGTGCGTCCACGGGGTAAGTGCGTCCACTGGGAATTATATGTACACTGTCCTGAAATGGCTTCTGCAACACATCGACTATGTTAGATAGCTGTCTAATGATAATTTCAATAGGTAGAATTCAGGCCTAGATTCAATAGACGAAACACAATCAGAGACAACTTAAATGTCTTTAAAAAAACTCTAAAGTAAAGATTGAGAAGGTTTTGTTTCAGTTTCTCTTGTAGTCATACCAAGGAATTGAAGTCAAGAAATGCAAGTTGTTTCTTTTGAGTAATAATTACTAATAACATACATCGGGTATTTTGATCAAATACTCTAACTAAAACTTGTTTATGTGACGGTACGCACTTTCCCTTTCTTTAAAGTAAGGTGGGGGTAAGTGCGTACCATTATGATGGGGCAAGTGCGTACCACTATCATAAGGCATATGCGTACTATTATGCGTTGCAAGTGCGTACCATTATGATGAGACAAGTGTGTACCATTAAGTTGAAAATCCGACTCTCGTAATTCACCTTTAATTTTGCTTATTACTCTTTTATAAGCCGATTATAAATCCGACGTCATTTCCATCAAGTATTTATATTTACATTGAATGCGGCATAAGATTTCAATTTTATTCATTACCTCTCAAATATATTGGCTTTTAGATATTAGTTACTAAATTTTTCGTTGAAAATAGCGATCATTAGCTATACTTAATTTAAAACAGAATGACAAATGAAGCAATGAAATTAAGTGAAAAACTAAATAAGGAACAAACTGATTCAAAAAACGAAGGTGGAGTAATGAATAAACTATATTTAAGAAAATTAAGAACACCTTGTGAAAAACTATTTCAATGTACAAGAAAAAAAATACAAGTATCATATCATGATCAATTCTTTTCTTTTTTTTTTTCTCTTTATTTTGTGTTTTATCTTAGTGCTGCTGATTCTAATAAGAAAAATATTTTAAAACCGTATTTATTCAAAAAAAAAAAAAGAAAGTAAAAAAAACGAATTGTTCACTCAGGTCATCTAACGATCTACCATACAAATAGAATTAAAGAAAATCACAGGGGTACGCACTTACAACAACACTAATGGACGCACATGTATCATCATACATTTAAGAAGGGGTAAGTGCGAACCCCGGCTTAAACACAGACTGATTAATGTATTTAACCAAAATAAACTATGTAGACTATGAGTGATTATTACTAAATAAAAACAACTTACATTTGCTCACTTGGTCTTATTAAGAGGGCAGAGGAAGAATCACAGACACAACTCTCTCAATCTTCAAATCGCAGTTGTTCGTAAGACACGTGGGATATCATTGATTTCGTTTCATCCATGCAAGCAAGTGCTGATCTCTAGTATTAGGAATTATCCCAAGGCAATTACCTAACATATTTAATATGTGCCAGAAGTTTTTTCCTGCTCATATTCACATAATTTAAGGTGGACGCACTTACCCCGCTAGGTAGGGAAAGTGCGTACCTTAGAATAGGTGTCATAAACCAGGTCACAAAACCTATGCTTATGGTTTATTTGACATATTATATGCTTGAAAATCTTAGTAAAGGATCTGGAAAGAAAACTAAAAAAAAAATTGTGAGTCTACAGGATTTTTCAACAGAGCAGCATCCAAGAGAACATGAACTTTGAAAAAAAGGGTACACACTTACCAGAACTCACCCTATATATACACTGAAGTGACAAAAGTCATGGGATAGCAATATGCAAATTTTCAGATGGCAGTAGCATCGCATAGAACAGGTATAAATGCGCAGTGCTTTTACAGAGCTTTCATTTCTGTTCAAGTTATTCATGTGAAGAGGTTTTAACGTGATGATGACCGCACGACGTGAATTAACAGACTTTGAACGCGGAATGTTAGTTGGAGCTAGACGCATGGGTCATGCCATTTCGGAAATCGTTAGAGAATTCAACATTCCCAGATCCACTGTGTCAAGAGTGTGCCGAGAGTATGAAATTTCAGGCATAACATCCCACCATGGACAGCGCAGTGGTCGACTGCCTGCACTTAAAGATCGAGACCGGCGACGTCTGCAAAGAGTCGTAAATTCTAACAGACAAGCAACACTGCGTCAAATCACCGTAGAAATCAATGTGGGACGTACAATGGACGTGTCTGCTAGAACTGTGCGGAGAAATTTGGATTTCTTGGGCTATTCCAGCAGAAGACCGACTCGAGTGCCTTTACTGACAGAACGACATCGCTTGCAGCGACTCTCGTGGGCACGTGAGCATATCGGTTGGTCCCTAGATGAATGGAAAACCGTGGCCTGGTCCGATGAGTCACGATTTCAGCTGGTAAGAGCCGATGGTAGGGTTCGAGTGTGGCGCAGCCCCACGAAGCCATGGACCCAAACTGTCAGCAAGGCACTGTTCAAGCTGGTGGTGGCTCCGTAATGGTGTGGGCTGTTTTTTCATGGCATGGACTTGGTCCTCTAGTGCGACTGGACCGAACATTGACTGGAAATGCTTATGTGCAGCTACTTGGAGATCACTTGCAGCCATTCATGGACTTCATGTACCCAAACAACGATGGGATTTTTATGGATGACAATGCGCCATGTCACCGGGCCACAACTGTTCGCAATTGGTTTGAAGAAAATTCTGGACAATTCCAACGAATGATTTGGCCACCTAGATCGCCCGACATGAATCCCATTGAGCATTTATGGGACACCATCGAGAGGTCTGTTCGTGCCCAAAATCCTGCCCCATCAACGCTTTCACAATTATGGACGTCTATCGAGACAGCATGGCTCAATATTCCTGCAGAAGACTTCCAACGACTTGTTGAGTCCATGCCACGTCGAGTTGTTGCACTTCGCCGGGCAAAAGGAGGGCCGACACGATATTAAGAGGTATCCCATGACTTTTGTCACTTCAGTGTATATATATATATATATATATATATATATATATATATATATATATATATATATATATATATATATGTATATATATCGTTCTTAAACCATTATAAATCACTAAGATAATACAGAGGTAAAATAGTAGAATATAATACTTATGGGTTAAAAATGAAGTAAAAATTCATCAGATTTTTGAATGTCAATTTATAAGAATTCGTAATTTTTAAGATGATCCACTTTTGATTGTTTACTGTGTTTTCAGTTGAAAACCATTCTTGTCCATTTACAAACATTCTCTCTCTCTCGCTCTCTGTTTTAGTTTTAAATATCGTTCTTTTACGATTAACCCCTTTCTTTACGCCTCTATTTCCCTTCATCCCATCTTTTTCAATATATAATATTTTCATTTCGACTTAGTTTTCAACTAGTGGGAGAATAAAATTCTAGGAACACGTTAATACCAATTGCAATTTAATTTTGTTAAGCTGTAAGTGCGAGCACAGCTTATTTGAACTGAAAGCTTTAACCAGAGTGAAGTTGAATAAAATCATTTAGATTTCGTGCAACATGGATCAGTCAAAGTGAAAAAGTTAACTATTTATTGGTGGACTATATCCAATAAAAAAACAAAATTGCATAAATAATAGCTTGAAACTATTTGCTAAAAATGAAAAAGGCAGGCTCAATCGAGCCGCCGAAAAAGAACCAACAATTCTACCTGGGCCGAAAGTAGAAAAGCACGAATATGGCGAAGTACCGGATTTTAAATTCAGAAAAGTTTA
The DNA here is from genome assembly GCA_038373865.1 of Uloborus plumipes. Lineage (NCBI taxonomy): Eukaryota > Metazoa > Arthropoda > Arachnida > Araneae > Uloboridae > Uloborus > Uloborus plumipes. Next base: position 24,219 of record JAXGGA010008477.1, read on the forward strand.
AATGTTTAAAATTACTTTCTCAATTATAATTTTAATATTTATTTACTCTGTAATTATTTAAATGGTTTATAATCATCTTATAAGTTGATTATAAAATATGTTAAAACATCCGTATCAAACATCCGTCCGTACTAGAATATAAGAATAAATTTATGTAGTTTTCTTAGTTCAAAAAGAGGAGTTACTAGGGTTTAAGTTTTAGCATAATAGTACTTTAGAGAAGAAAAAAAAGCAGTTAACATACTCGTAATCCTAGTTTTCTGCCAACCGATGCTAAAAAGAACATTTTACAGGTAAAAGTTTTTCCAATATTGGCAATGTAACATTAGTTTTACGCGATTCTTGCTAACTATCACCAAACTGAGACGGAGTATGGCATGTTATTCCGTCACCAAGTTGATACTCAAACTTGGCGGTATACCTGCCATTGGTTCGCTCAATCTTTACTTTAGTTAACGCCGATTTGCTATAAAAGACCGCTAGATCTCATAATGACACAATTTACAAAATTCTGATCTTTACGCGTTGCAGTTTTTAGTTAGGTGAGATACAGAAATACGCATAAGCTCGAATAGCAACGTCGCAAGAAAAATGCTGCTCATTGACTTTGGACTGGTCAAAATAAATATTTTTGCTGCCTGCTTTCGAAGGCACCTATGCACAGGCGGACGTGCCAAAAATATAAGTAAAGTTCAGTTCCGTGGTGAATAAAATATAAATTTGGCCAAAACTTGAGAGAAAAATGCTTTTTTTTTTTTTTTTTTTTTTTTTTGTAATGATATCTTTACTTAATAAAAGGAAGTAAGAAACTGTGACATCAAAAAGAAAATAAAACTTTTAACTAAGTTCATTCGGAAACTATTAAAAGTGTATGTTTCATCCGGCACTATTTTTATCTCATGTAAGCTTTAAAGATTAACAACAAGGGGAAACATCTTATCTCCTCATTACACATTGCACACGTTTTAAAACTTGAATCCATTACACGTGATTGAATTGTGAAAAACAAGCATAAAAGCATTTTTTCGATGCTCAATTTAATAAATATTCCCTCAACAATTTTGGATCGATACTTTTTGTAACGCACTTGTTTATTGTCAGCTTCAATCTCCAGAACGCGAAAGAAATGCTGCAAAACCTACAATATTAAAATTCTAAATGAGAGTAGAGGCGTAAACGAAAAAGCAGCTAATATGAAGATGAAAAGAGTTATTAGCGAACATTACTTTGACATTTATGGCTGAAAATAGCTTTCGCTATCGGTCTAAATTAGAAATTTTAATGGAAAGGTATATTTTATGCTTGCATCAAGATGATTCTGAATTTCCAAAACCTTTCTTTTTTTCCACGAAAAAATAACATTATTTGGTATATAAATTTCGAAATATTCGCTCGAGAAAAATTCAGCCATAAAAAGTGGTTTGAATTACATGTTAGTACTTACGGCTAATTTATGTGTGCATGATCGAAAGGAAGGTAAAAAATGAACTGCGGGGAAAAAGGGAGGAAAAACCAACTTTATTTGGTGAAAATGTTTAATGATATTAATTTTTATTTATTTATTTAAATCAATTTGTAGTTTGATTATTCTAGTTTCCCAAAGATAAGAAAGGGGGAAAATACTTTTGTCTTGTGGGCGGTAGCTTACTGAAATCCACCATTTGTTTAACAATGAATGAGGAAAATAACATCAATCAAATCAGACAAAATGAAGCTTGTTCAATCAATGTCAGTTTGAAATGAAACAGGGGCTTGTGAAAAGTAAAATGAATTCAAATCAAGGTTAAAAAGATCTTCCCCATAGAATTGTCAATCCCGCTCCCCATAGCAGAAGAGCGTTTTCGAAATACGACTGAAGTGGGTGGCTTTTGTCTCAGGCAACTTTTATTCTATGCGTTTAGTTAAAAAAAAAGCTAAATCCACTTTTTTATAATTTTACCAGACAGACAAAAGAAAACATCACGGTTTATGCTGTGTTTTAAAGAAAATCGAATTTTGCGATCAGTTTTTGATTTGCTTAAGTAAGATGTAAGATACATTCCAAATCGCTTCGTAATATAATGGAGTATAAAAACACAAACTAAAAGAACTTTTAAAAATTCATAAACTGAGTTGGTTTTTAAAGAGTCCGTCATATTTATTAAGATGTCTTGGTTCGACATTTGGAATTCTCACTATGCTGCTGACCATGAGGGCCACTTTTGAGTACTAAAGTTTGAATTCCGTATTTTAATAAAGTCAGCGAACAGACAGCTGCCTTTCAATTCAAAAAGGAATCCAATTAAAGGAAGCAACCTGAATGCGGAATGTCACCAAACCTTGTAAACCACGAATTTTCGTCTTCAGTGCTAAAAATTGGTACCCATCCACAGTAAAATCACCAATAAAATTTTTGCATGTTAAGTAACAAGAGAGGTCTTTTTGTTTTTTAATTCAGAGGAGGATATTTTGGAGAGCAGACATTCTTATCGGGTTCAGCTAGTTGTCATATACACTGCGATGCAAAAGTTTAGACAAAATGCAAATAGGTGAATAAAAAGAAAACTATTCAACGAAATACTTTCAAATTTCTACTGCTGGTACACAATATGGTCCCAAATACGTGTCTGGAGTTCTTATAACTGTAACTGGAATCAAATTTTGGATATTACAAAAGATATTTTTTTACATTGTTGCAAAAGTTTAGACAATAGTCAGATTTTATGCAAATATCCCTTGAAATGTGATTGGTGGAGGAAATGCGGGACTGTATTATTCATTTATAAAGTGCAGAGATTGCTGAATAAATAATCAAAATCTAAAAAGCTCTTTAGTTCTCGTGTAAAGAAGATGAGAAAGTTTGAAAGCCGTAATTTGAAAATGAACCTACTTTGTTATTTTTTTGTCTTTTAAATCGGCTCTAGTATGGTAGTACATTGTTTTTTACTTTGTGGAGAGCAAATTCAGACATGCGTATCGATCAAATAGTCCAAGAAAAATTATATTTCTTAAGTATGAAGGAATTGAAAAAACGGCTCAGACTGACGATTCGCCCCTTAAGCCTACAAAACTTCAACTTGGGTCAAAAACAGTACGTGGCAGCATAAGTAGATGAACAACTGAATCGGAATGCATAAAAAAACAAAGAATTTTGCTTGAGCCTTTTCAGACAGAGTGTCCCAAATAAGCCTGATTTTATTGGTAAAAGCAGCACAGCATATGATCATTGGATATTTCTCAAGTCCCGCGAAAAGAATTATAATCCATCTAGGCCATCCCAATTTTAATAATTTTTATCAAAGAATGTACCATTCATTTTTTAGTCACGATGATACATATGCTGCTTTTCCCATTAAAATCTGGCTTATTTGGGACACTCTGTCCGAAAAGGCTCAGGCACAATTCTTTGTTTTTTTTATGCATTCCGATTCAGTTGTTCATCTACTTATGCTGTCACGTGCTTTTTTTGACCCAAGTTGAAGTTTTGTAGGATTAAGGGGCGAATCGTCAGTCTGAGCCGTTTTTTCAATTCTTTCATCCTTAAGAAATATAATTTTTCTTGGACTTTTTGATCGATACGCATGTCTGAATTTGCTCTCCACAAAGTAAAAAACAATGTACTACCATACTAGAGCCGATTTAAAAGACAAAAAATTAATAAAGTAGGTTCATTTTCAAATTTCGGCTTCCAAACTTTCTCATCTTCTTTACACGAGAACTAAAGAGCTTTTGAAATTTTGATTATTTATTCAGCAATATTTGCACTTTATAAATGAATAATACAGCACCGCATTTCCTCCACCAATCACATTTCAAAGGATATTTGCATAAAATCTGACTATTGTCTAAACTTTTGCAACAATGTAAAAAATGTCTTTTGTAATATCCAAAATTTGATTCCAGTTATAGTTATAAGAACTCCAGACACGTTTTTGGGACCATATTGTGTACCTGCAGTAGAAATTTGAAAGCATTTTGTTGAATAGTTTTCTTTTTATTCACATATTTGCATTTTGTCTAAACTTTTGCATCGCAGTGTACTTTTCAAGCAATTACGCAAACCGATTTACATTATTTACAGCGGCTTATTAATTTTGGTGTTTTCGGCGCTTTCAGTTCAATATTTGAAACTTTAATTGGTTCAAATTGTTAAAAGAAACCAACTAGGAGACTTAATGCTTACAAGTTGTTAAGACGGAGAAAGTCGCAACTTGTCTTCCACCTAGCTAAAGAATTTGAGGAAATTCGATTTTTTTTTGAGAAGTCCTAATTTATAAACTGGTTAATTTTAACTTGCGAAAAGTATACACTAATTTGAATTAACTTTTATATAAATTGCGGCATCCTACTAATTATGATTGGGAATAAGTTACCCTATCAAATAAACAGCTGCCATTCATACTTTCATTGTTACATTGATTTCAAAATTAAATAATAAACACAGGAACGGTTGAAGTCTGTTTTGTTTTCTTTCAAAAACGGATGTACCTAACATACACAAAAAAAAATATATTGGATTTAATTATAAAGAAGTGTGATTCCAAAACTGAAAAGTATAATGTTATCTTTTTCCAATTTACGTCCTTAACATATCTTATTTCTCCCTTGCATTACTTGGAATTTTTTGAGACTGTTAATTGGAATTGAAACAGCCACGTAATTAATTATGTTAAAACCTAAATGCAAAAATTTAAAGTTGTTATTTATTTTCCAGAGAATGCAATTAGCGACAGAGTTTCATTAAATGCGAGTACTACAATGTTTTTGTGAAAGAAAAAGTCTGCAGAATGGTTTAAAAGGTAATTAAAAATTCGTTATTTCTAGAAAGAATTAAGACAACTCAATTAACATTACTTACATATTTTAATTAACAAGTTGAGAAAGCTTGTATGTTTGATGTGAAGCGAAGAAAAGATCTCGATATGTAAACACTTTATGCAGAAAAAGATGAATAATGGCTGACAACGTTTATTTGAATTTTACTTTTAATACTTTTTTAATACTTTAAACTATAAATGCATCTTAAGATTATTTTTAATGACGAAACTCATTTATATGTTAGGCTGTAAAATGTTTTTCAAATCCTTGTAGGAAATTTGAAACCAGTTTTGTAGTGCTAATTTTTTTTCTTACCTCAACGTAAGAACCGTCTTCCTTTTCTTTTTTTTTCCCTTAACTAAACCTTTGCCATCGTCGCGTTTTGTTTATTGAACGATTTCAGGGAGTGAAATTTCCCTATAATAGCCCGGGACTCTGTGAACTATAATTAGGGAAGTGAGAAGCAAAAGGATGTAAGTTTTAAAATGGAAAATTAAAGATAACCAGTACGAATTGTAGGAAAACTTCTCATCTGCTTCAGGCAAAGTACTATGGTACTATTCCGTTATACAGCAAGATTTAGAAAAAAACTGGTGTGGAAACATACCCAGTGGCATACCTCAGGGTTGACAGGAAAGGCTCTTGCCAGTGGCTCAACAGCAAGAGGGGTTAAAATTCATAGAAATTATTTTCAGGACCAAAATGATTTTTTAGCAAAATACTTTCATGATTTTTTTTCTCAAAAAATAGTAATGAATGAGCTAGAAAGGGAAAACTAACAATATCTAATGTTCTCAAAAAAGGAAGAATTCTGTGTGCATGGCACATCCCCTGTTTAAGCCTAATGCTTCTAAACAGCAGTGGCGTATGTGAGAGAGGTAATAGTATTCCAATTTTTTACGGAATTTTAATAGATGCAAGGTATGAAAAAATGTTAAATTACATGTTTGAGACATCACACGATGTCCGAAAAAATGAAACAAGAAACTTTGATTATGTAGTATATTTCATTACATGCATGCAGCTTCGTTCATACATTCAATAAATATTTAAAAAACCCAGTTGTATGAACAATTTGGTTTATTTTCTTAGCTACAAAAAAAACATATCCCTTTATGTGAAATTGAATGCATTATTCTAGTTTTAAATAAAAGTACTTAGCATGCATAGAAATAAAAGTTCCTTTGAGAGCTCCACACCCCTTCCCCTTGTCTGCGCTTTCTTCTTTCCCTTACTCTTAGAGTTAACGTTCAATGTATTTTCTTCCCGGAAGCACACGAAGGAAAAAAAATACTCTTTAGTATACAATGTACCCTTGTCTGCTACGAGTTAATGCGTTTAAACTTCCTTCTTTCTACCAAATTTCTTTTCTGAAAGTTCTGTTACTTAGACGCTTAATATACAAGCGCATGTAACAAGGTGTTTTTATTAAAATCCTTTTAACTTAAAAGAGACATCTTTAAAGTCTAAGAGGATCAACATACCCCTATTAAGGACTTAAGTAAGTGAACAAAAACCAAATGACAGCTGTATTGGTTTGTACAGAGAAAAGTGTGTTGAAGCGTAAAATAGTTAGAAGATAGCTACGTATATAGCCACGCGACTATAGCCACGCTTATAAATAGAATCGTGGAATAATGTACAAAGTAACTGTACACACAGGTGTAAAAAATATTTTTCTTACATTTACATGCGAACTAAAATACCGATAGCTAATTAAGCACTTTATTTTAATATTGTAATAAAAATGTGGGCTGGTTTTTTTAGGTGATTGAAGAATATCGCTTTTTTTAACTTAATTTAAAATATTATTTCTCTTTTAATACTTCTTTCAAATACTTTATAGATTGTAGCATGATTATTTGAATTTTTAAATAATAAAATTAACCTCTAATCTTTAAATCAATACACATAATATCCAGATCAGTATAAAACAAGTTATACGTGAAATAGTCACCTAACTTTCTTCAAATACCTCTATGCAAAATTTACATGAATATTTGATTAAAAAGTAGTATGTTAAACAATTAAAAATAATACTAAAAATAATTTAATATCAAATATTCATATTTCACCTATATATTCCTTCAATAAATTACTAAACCAATTAAACAATCAGATTTAATAAATGTACAGGTATACTGATCTTGGATTGTTGCAGAATTTCCCTTCACTTATAAAAAAAAAAAGCTCGGTACTTTGCAATAAATAAAAATATTAGTTCTGTTGTGAGGATGCATTTACATTTAATTTGTTCCCAAATTGAAATCAAATAAGGAAATAAACTCTTTTATTCATTTTTTTAAATTATTTTTTTATTTTCCCTGTACTTATTTATGATTGTCGTCATCTCATTAACTTTAATTTTTCCAAATGAAGTATTAAATGTTTTACAAACTACAAGTCAGGAAATACTAGTTACCTATATCTAAATATATAACTCACTTGCCAATTGAAATTTATCGCTCTTAAAATCTTTACAAATGAATCAACATAACTCCTGTTATATTATATTGTTGAAAATAAAAATACAGAGATAGCTCGGGTACTATAGAATAAGTACTTTTTATCTTAAAACTGATACTGATTTGATCTATTTATAGTTATCTATGCGTGACGAACAGTAACTTTTGAAGCTTTTTATTTCAACTTATGCAGGTTACAAAAAATAATAAATCATTTTGTGAAAACAGTATGAAACAGTCAGTTAGCAAAGAATGGTAGACTGAAAATAATAATACAAAAAAAACTGTTTTTGCTTTTCAATTCTCAGACAACTTTAGCACAACTTCAATAAGATGGATATAAGTTTTTCACTTTTGAGGAAATTTATTATTATCCTCAGAGTAAATACACAAATCCATGGGCATGGAACTGTAACAAAGCCGTAAAACTACATTATTTAAAACTGCACAAAAAAAGCCAAAAGTTCTAATATTCATGATAGGTAAAAATGCTGCTGCCATCAGTTAGAATCCAGGATTTGCGCGTCATAAGCCTTCGTGGGAGGTGGCCGTCAAATTATTCCCTCCTCTTAGAGGAAGTGACAACAGAAAGATTTAATGAACCATTTGAAAAGTTACAATTATGAGAAATGAAAATAGGTTCCTTTGTAAAAATCACAATGGAGTGATATATTGTGCCTTCTATCACTCTCTACTTAAAAATAAGCTCTAGTTTTACTAAAAATTTATTTTTCCTTTTCGATAAATGGCAAGTTTGATTGCAATATATATTTTTGCCAGTCGGCTAACATAAATTGCACAATACTCCATGCATACCAACATGCTATTATGAAATAATAAATACATTATTGAAGTAAAAAACCAACGTAAATAAAGCACAAATTAGGTAGAAAGTACAGCAAATAACTATTTAAAGGCTACAATAGAATCTCTTCATCTATGCAAAAAGTTCAGCACACAACATGAAGGCTGTGAGAGAACTGTCAGTTCTCTCACAGCTTTGCAGCCTTGAAAGATTGTAGCCTTGAAATAGCTATTTTCTATACTTTCTACCTAATTTGGGCTTTATTTACGTTGGTTTTTAACTTCAAATATATTTTAGAACAAAGCTTACTTGATCGTTTTTATTTGGTAAGTACATTGTTCAAGCAAATAAAATTCAGGTTCTCCTTATATTCCCTATTTTTCCCTAACATTCATGACTCCTATGTTGGTTTTCTGAAGGTCAAAAAAAAAAGATTATTATTGAAGCACTCAACGGAAAGAAACTTATTACAGAGCATCATAGGTAGATTTGCCGGCCACCTTGTCTAGTGGTCAGAGTAGTCTGCCATGGATGGTGTGGCCCCGGGTTCGAGTCCCGGCTTGGGCATGGATGTGCTTTCTCTCTCATGTCTTGTCCTTTCTTTGTGTGAATGTGTTGTGTGAAAGGCTGCCTACCCTATAAACGGGTACCTATGGCATGCGTGTACTGTGGAAGTCGGACTTCACACCAAATAACGGTACAGTTGGAAAAGTGAAGCAGCGCACCCCAAATTGCCAGCCTGGCTGGCACACGACAAAAAGAAAAAAAAAAGGTAGATTTAAGAGGTTCATACCATATCCGCTATGCACCAGAAATTAAGAGGAAAGAAACATACTAATCTGTATACACTCTTGCATAATAGCCGTATAACTACGGTGAATCTCAAAGATAGTAAAAAAGGAAGTTGAGATAATCTAACGAACAAGCATCTAAGCAAAACATATACTTCTAATAATACAAAAAATGCATGTGTATTGTAATTTTATCAGTTGCTTTTCACCTAAATACAAAGGTATAAACTATATTTTAAATATATTTCAACGTTTTAGCATAAACTTACCATATTTATAGTCTTTTTTAACCAGTTTCAACTATTTCAAAAAATTAAACGCTAGAAATTTATGAAGCCGTAACGTAAAATATAGCACGCAGTTGACTTATAAGCTTGAAATAGATGAGAACAAAAATGAATACGAAATATTTTTTGGTCGTCTTTAATTAGTGCTAGCAATTTTTTTTTCAACAACTGTTAGTCTAAGCGTAAAGCCTTGATAAATTGATGAATTAAAAGAAAAAGTATCTTTATATTCAGTGGAATGGAAAATTTAATCAAAATGCTAATTCTTTAACTAATTTCCAATAGCCAGGAATGGTCAAAAACTAAATTATAACGGGAGCTCATCAACAATTTGCGTTATTCATTGGTTTGAAAAATAATTAGTTGGTTCCGGATTAATTAAAAGAATATTCCAAGAGAAATTTCTTTTCTCAATTAATTGATCACTCCTTTATAGCTTCTTTCTTAAATCATCCATACCTAATGTCATTTGTTTTATCAAGTTTCTGCATATTTATCGTACGTTATGCGGAAACTTTAGCACATCAAAGAATTCTTTGTCTTGATTTGGAAATGATTTAATCTTTCTGATCTCTTATGAAAAGCGCTTGAAAACTTTGAATACGCTTTTTAATTTATTCATTTCAAGCAAACTGCCTATACTTCATAATAAAAAAAAGGGAGCCGTTTTGAGGAAACTATCGTTACAAAAAAATGGATTTTTTTTTTTTTTTTTTTGCAAACTAAATGCAAGGCACAGCACAAATTTTGAAATAATAAAGTGTGTTCATGTTTCAGTATTTTTGTAAGATATTTACCGCCGAAACGAAAACAATGATGGTGGAGTTATTGCCTATTTGACAAGTTCGTTGCTGCAAGATAATTTACTTAAATGAAAAAACTTAAAATTTAAAAGAAAACCTCTCTAAAATTATAATGAAATTTTTAAAAAAAAGCAGTTCATAATTTAAAGCCAAAATTTCGTTTAAATGGAAAATCATTTAAAAAAGAAAAACACAGGTGGTAAATCTCCCCAAGAGGATTTTTTTTAGAAATTGCAGTTTTAGAGTTTGAATGTGCAACTTTGCGATGATATAAGACGTATGAAAGAGGTAAAATATTGCAATTTTGCGAAGACAAGGCAGATGTCATTTTTTTTCTAATAAGCTGCGGTAAAATTACACTTCAATTTAACATTATATTTAATGCATTTATTATTATTTTTTTAACACTATAATTATTGATACAGCGATAGCAGCGAAAATCCTTTAAATTTTATCGCAGGTAAAACTGCTGGGGGTTATGCTAGTAAGAAATAAAGTTATATGAAACCAACTACTTCGCGTCAGTAGACCTACTAGAGAGGAAAACATAAAACCACAAAACTTCAATCACGGAGAGTTTAAATTTCCCCGTAGAGTGGTAATAGTGTTTTCTTTTCTTTGCCTTCAGATCATGCATACTTTTACCTAGCTTTTGACCAAACGTATTCTCCTGCTTTGGAATACACTGGGCCAACTTTATTCTTTTTACAGTAGAAATGATTAAAAAACTTAACCCGTATCCCAATAACGTATCCACGCCTTTTCTCAAAAAAAAAAAAAAAAAACTCAACTTATTTGATTTTTCCCCTTTATTTATTGGTTTTGTATTTTTTTATGTGTTCTCTCGGTAAAAATTTCGAGTGACATTTGAATATTGCGTTCTTTTATTTTCGAGTAAAAAGCTCATACCACATTACAATGTCTGTTAGCTCAATTACAACCATATTTGTCAACAATATTTAACTATTTTTAAAATAGTGGACGACTATGTATATTCAAGTAAGCTCACTTCACTTTTATCAAATCTGTTTTATTTCACAAATTCTTACATTCTATTATCTTTAATACTCAAATCCTTTCACAGCTGCTTGAAACTTTTAAGAAAACTTACATAAAATAAATATGGGTTAAATGTGAATATTGCTTACGTTTTTGTTATTTTTTTCATGTATTAACATACCTACATCCCTTCAAAAAATACAGAATTCAAAAAATGTTAACTAGATTTTTTTTTTTTTTTGTTTTCAGAAATGCATGTTCTAGCTCACCGTCTTAAATATAAACTCTTTTTCCCGTATAAACTCAAATAATCCCCACTTGGAAAAGGTTAAGATTTTCCCTCGAGCACCGCGAATTTATTCTTGCGAAATGCAAAGACACCATTTTTTTCGTTAAAAAGTATTATTTAAGTAATGTTCAAAACCGCTTAGTACTAATATTACAGGCTTTTCTTAGGGATGGAAAATCAGAAAATTGATGCTATTCTCTTCTTACGACCATTATAGCGATAATGAAATCTCTGAAATCTTTCTACTTTGAATGAAGAGGGAATCCCCGTTTTTCTTGTACTTTATTTTGATATAACAACATTAATAAAATGTAGTAAAACTTTTTTTAATCAGTTGTCACAGATATTAAGTGGTTTACGCTGTGAGATGTATGTCCCTGTAAGCTAAAACTACACTACTGTTGGAATTAACTCTTTCTAAATTTGAAGTTTTGGAAAAAGTAATAAATCTTACATGTTAGACAACTTAAGTACGCTGACCTTTGTACGATACTTTACAGTCAGAGAAGTTACAGTCTTACTTACAAAAACGTAATAAAATGTATTTTGCACGTATTGGGTTAACACGAAACTCCATTTTTAGTGCAAATTATATAGGATATATTCACCATTATTTAGGAGCTTTTGACGTAGGGACATTTAAAAAAACTTGACTGATATATCCTAATAAGACATCCGCACCTTTTTTCCAGACAAAACATAAGTATAATTTTATTTCAATGTTTGTTCCCTTTATTTGTAGGATATAATTATTTTACTTCTTCTCTCGAAAGTAATAGAGAGTGAGGCTCAAAAATTTTTGTTACAGTATTTTAGCATTGAAACTTGAAGCCAAATTACAATGATAATTAGCTCATTTTGTCAATTATATTTAACTAATTTTTAAAATAGTTGACAAATAAATTTATGTTCAATTAAATTCGCTTCGTTTTCAACAACTAGGTTTTATTTTATAGATTCTTCCATTCTTCTATCTTTACTACGCAAAACACATCCTCAATTATTACTTACGTTCAAACATAAAGACCGCACGTGTTCCCTTTACAGCTGCTTGAAACTAATACAAGAATTGAAAAAGGATCCTTTTTGCCAAAATAATACGGCAAATGTTTTTCTTATTTTTTAACGCACGTCAAGCTACATCACTCCAAAAAATACGGAATTCAAAAAAAATGTTAACTAGATTTTTTTTTTTTTTTTTAGAAATGCATGTTCTGGCTCGCCAGCATAAATGCAAACTCTTTTTCCCGTATAAACTCAAATAATCCCCACTTGAAAAAGGTTAAGATTTTCCCCCAAGCTCTGCGAATTTATTCTTGCGAAATGTAAAGACACCATTTCTTTCGTTAAAAAGTATCATTTAAGTAATGTTCAAAATCGCTTAGTACTACAGGCTTTCCTAGAGGATGGGAAGCCAGAAAATTGATGCTATTCTCTTCTTCCGACCATTATAGTGATAATGGAATCTCTGAAATCTTTTTACTTTGAATAAATGAGAGAATCGCCGTTTTTCTTGCTGTATTTTCGTTTGGTGTAACAACATTAATAAAAATGAAGTGAAACTTTTTTTAACAGTTCGGGCTGAAATTTAAGGTTTTACGCTGAGATTCATGTCACTATAAGCAAAAACTATTCAAGTGTAGAAATTAACCTGTTCTAAATTTGAAGTTTTGAAAAAATAGTTATGAATCTACATGTTGAACAATTTTTAAGGGCGCTGATTTTTTTTTACAATACTTTACAGTAGAAGAAATTAGTCGTATTTGCAAAAACGTAATATAATGTGTTTACATGTATTGAGTTTACATTAAATTGCTTTGCCAGTGCAAACTATGTAGGCTATGTTTATCATTATTCAGGCGAAAAAACAATTAATACCATACAGAAATTTTATGCGAAAAATTGCTTTTCACATCCTCGAAAATTTAAGTCAATGCTAATTTAAAAATAGAAAACATCATAAATCTAAGAAAGCTAGTCACACTCGCGGTTAGGTAAAAAAAATGCTTAAATACAATTTATATGACACTTTCTTTTTGAAATATTATATTATATAATACAATAAAATACTTCCTTACTTTCAACGCAATCATCCTTATTTTCCGAAAATGTCTTTTTAACACTTTCAAATATTATGCAGAAAAAAGCTTGAGTATAAGTTTTATAAAGCTGGTCATACTTCACAAAATGAAAAAATGTAATATGTTTTTCCTCTACTATTTTTTTGAAAAAATCTAAATATTGAGATCAAATACTATATAAATATCTGCGATAGACAAAATGAATACTTCTGAATTAAAAAACGAAATTTCTAGTCCTTTTAAAAAATCGACCATTTTTGTTATATTTCCTAAGAGTATTTATTCTAACAAATTTTCGAATGTGAGTTCTTTCAAATTACAATATGTTTAGATAAATTTTTCTTCTTATAATACAACTACCCAAGTAGCATCAACTCATCGGATTTTGCTCGGCCGATCAACAAACTCCTCTTAAACTGATCCTGTAACGCGCGATGACATCGTTCCGATCAGTATCCGAGCACGGTTTTCGATGAGCTACTTTTCATCGGAAAGCGATATCCTTCCGATCAACTTTCCCGATGAAAATAAGATGAGCTATATTCCATCGGAAAACTATATCCTTCCGATCAAGTTTCCCGATGAAATTCCTCGGCACGGGACTGTTCTGCTCGTAAATTGCTCCAAATCTCATCGTATTCTCATCGGATTTTGCTGCTCGGATTCTGCTCTGCCGACGAGACATATTGGATCATCGGCCGATGAGAATTTCATCGGGTTTCGATCAATGGCCGATCATCGGCCGATGAGATGATGCTACTAGGGTATATTCTTCATTTTACGAAAATAAAAATACTTTATGATTTAAAAACATTTATATAATGCTTTGAGTTAAATCAAAATCCAATACAACGCAAATGTCCTAAATTCTTAAACGCGCTCCATTATTCAACTTTTTTCAAATTTACCAGTTGGGCTCTTAATTACTTTATAACAGTAAATTTAAATTTTCTTTTTTTTTTTCTTTTTTTGTAAAATATTCATTTTTTTACAAAAATATGCTGCACCATTGTTTCCAAACGGGTGATTCGGAACAATGTAAAATGATAATTTCAATCTATATTTATGTACATTTATTTACTACAGTAATACTAAAGCAAAATTTAATAGTAAAAAAAAAATGATATTGAAAAAGGGACAAATATCGAAATTTGCTAATCTGCCAGTTGGGCATTTTTCAATATCTGCTACCAAAACAAAAATTTATGTAGATGTTTTACAACGCTTGTTTGTTTGGTTGAGTTGAAATTTTAAAAGTAATATTTTTTTATTTTATTTCATTTCGATGAAAAAAAACAGCCTATTTATAATTTTCCTACCCTATGGCACATTTTTTCGTTCCAAAACTGTGTCATTATGCCTTTTTCAAAGCTTAAATATGTTCACTAAGAATTTATTGAAACAAGTTTTTTTTTTTTTCTCATTTTATCCCATCTTGCATGAATCTTCTTTGGCAGATACTTTTTAATCATAATTCAGTTTCTCGTAATGAGCAACTGTTGGTTAGGGTGGAGCGAAAAAAATGAATTTTTGATTTTCGTAAACGGGTACCTTTCATTTATTGTGAATGAGGACAAGTAACAATTCTGTAAAATATTTCACTTTTGCGACGTCATCTTTAGTCTGCTCATTTGGCCTAAAGTTTTGAAATTTTTGATTTTTTTGGATTTTTCAAAATTTTTTAAAAAATATTGCAAATAATAAAACTAGTGACGGGTGGTTATTAAATGGAAGAAAAAGGTTTGAAATATACAAAGAATTTTTTAAAACCATTTTAGATTATTATTTCAGTTCGTGCATTGCGCTCAAAGTTCATCAAATTTCCCAAAATTTCTGATATTTTCGACATTTTTTAACTCAGTATTTCCTCTCAATATTCACTTGAAGTGTCTTCAAACTTGTTTTTATTCATTTTGTTATTACTTTGAACCAGGCAACTCTTCGCTAACTCATGTGGAACTACCCAGAACTCACCACGAGGAGGTGACCGCACTTCTAGTCCTACACGTGAACCCTTCCTTCCAACCAATGCATGCACGTATTTACATTTCTTAGATACGTCTTTCACAGTTAAATTGTTCCTTTGTGTCGTAAATTGATCAAATATTTCTGTCAGATATCGTCGTTTTTACAAAACTTTTTTTTTCTGTGATTACATACCAATTTTGAAGAGCTTGTGACCTATTTGACAGCTCTTTCAACTGATTGAGTCTTGAATGGCAGTTTAAAAAGAGCGCATTCAGAAAAATTCTCAGCGTCCATAATCTTTGTAAATATTGTGTTGTTAAATTACCTGTAAAAGGTAGCTTTGTAATTTCCACATCATGGCAAGAAATCATATCGATGTATACTGACTTTTGATTTATGTATGTAATGTATGAAAATAGATTTTTATCTATTTTTTGCGATCTGAAGTGTTCTCACTTGTTTGATTGTTTGTTTTCTAGATTGAGCGTTTATAATATGATTTAAAACAAGTTTATTTATATGCTCTCTCTTATGAACTAACCAGATTATTTCCCGGCGTTGCCCGGGTGCTTATTAATACAACATAGCTCTAAAAAATATTTGAATGAATTCTATCCACATGGGAATATAAAAACTTATTTCATGCTAAAAAGAAATAGTTGAGCCTTAAATGGATAATTCATTGTTGATCGTAATCTTTGTAGGAAAATACTCCTATTTAAATGTGTTACATTTTATCAATTTGTGTGCTTAAAGTCTTATCTCTATTACTCCATCTATTCAAAATTATAAGAAAATGGCCATTTTGAGACAAAAGATTTGAATTTTGTGCTTTTTGGATTTTTTTTTAATTTCAAAACCCCTGCCTATGTGAATTCCTAATGCATCAGGGAACCTCTGTGCCAAGTTTGTTGAAAATCCGACGAAAACTGGATTTGTATAAGGAACAAACATACATACATTTGATAACAGCATATTTCTTGGGTGCATAGTATACATTGTTTTGAATAGATGTAATTACAATTTTCTGATTTTCCCGGAGAGATAATCTTTAAAATCTCACACGAATTCATAGCTAAATTAGTAACGTCTGTACTACATCCTAAAAGAGCAAGGACACTTCTACCCGCGAAAGTTATGAACTCTTTTAAAAATTATAGTCTAAAGATTGTTTGCTGTAGTCAACATATGACTAGGGAAAGCTTTCTTGGACTTCTGTTTCACATTTTTTTGGATTTTTCCTAGTCAAAACTACCTGGCTCATCTCATGAAGTTACTGTTGCTCAGTACTTGAACCATTTTTATTGTCAAAATCAATCTGATCAATGACAAATTCTATAGGTTCATATTGAACTGATTTGAAAGTATAACATGTTTAGCTTCAGCTAACAGGCCCAAAAATCACTTTGGTCCACTGGTAGGTCCATCTAGCTTTTGCAAAAAATGCAGCAAATTAAGTTCATTCAAATGTAATTGGCAAATGTTCCATTACAGAGGTCTACCAAGTTTTTCTTCCAGTTTCCGTATTACACCTTTGAATTTTCCTGTCTTTGTAGTGCATCCATCAAAACCAATGCAAACAATTTCCTACTCAAAGAAACAATTTATTGTTTCTGACTTGTCTAAGAAATGTAAATGTATGCTCTCATCGGTCGGAAACAAGGAGAGCGCGAGTGGCACCCAAAGTTCGGCCACTTCCTCGTGGTGAGTCCTGGGTAATTTCAATGAGCAAGCATAGATTTGAGTAGTTCAAAGAAACAACAAAATGATTAAGAAAATGTTTTGAAGGCACTTTTAGTAAATATTGAAAGGAAATACTGCATTATAAAATTTCTGCTAATATTGAAAATATCGGAAATTTCTAAAAATTTGATGAACTTGGGGCCTAATGCGCAGACTAAAATTATAATCTGAAATGATTTTTAAAAATTTCTTGTATATTTCAAACCTTTTTCTTCCATTTAATAACCACCCGTCACTAGTTTTATCATTTGCAATATTTTTTTAAAAAATTTGAAAAATCTAAAAAAAATCTAAAATTTCAAAACTTTAGGCCAAATGCGCAGACTAAAGATGACGTCGCAAAAGTGAAATATTTTACAGAATTGCTACTTATCCTCATTCACAGTAAATGAAAGATACCCGTTTACGAAAATCAAAAATTCATTTTTTTCGCTCCACCCTACTGTTGGTGTTGTCGTGTAAAATATAATTACGAAGTACTTTGAAGCAGGGCCTGATTACCCAAAAGGCTCGGGAAGCTTGAGCTTCCCCTTAGAATTTTGAGAGGGCCCAAAAATGACTGAATAACTGCTTAAAAATTCCAGTTCCAGCTTTTATATTCAGTCTTAAAGAGAGCTAGTTTAATAAAATAAAATTTTATTGTGCTACAATGTAGTTTTATGGTAATTTTGGGAAGTGATAAATCTGCATCAACAAAAAACCAGTTGCCTCAGTTGCTGATGTAGAAATTTCTATGAGTTTGGAAAAGGAAAGGGAGAGAGGGGGAAGGAGGAGAAAAGAAAATTAACTTTAATCTGTATTTTGCAAGGTAATTTTTAGAAAAATTTTCCTACGCAAAAGTAGAGGGCTCTGAAATAAGGCTGAGCTTCCTGTAACTTCAGAGGCTAATCGGGCCCTACTTTGAAGGTATCGTTTGGCATTGCTTGGAGAAGTTAGACTTGTTTTTTAACATGTAAGAGAACACAAGAAATATTTACAACACAAAGAAAGGAGATAGCTCTCAAGGCAACAGTTGGAATTGAACCTACGTCATCTGGATTTCAACACGAAGCTTCTACTTTCGAGCCACGAAGGCTCCCCATGAATAATTATGCAACCCAATAAAAAAGTTGTCTAAAATTTAACTTTCTTTCTTTCTATAAACTGTTTTGCAACAGCACAAGGGATTCAGCAATTTCTTTCGGAATTTGGGTGAGGTTCGCAAAGGAATAAGAGTTGGAGACCACATGCTACACAAAAATTAAAAAAATAAAAAAAAAACATTATTTAATATGAAAATAATTTTATAACAAGATTGATGATGTGATATACATATTTTTTGTACTTATTATTATTATTATGTTATTATTATGAAGTAGTTGTTGATTCAACTAAACTTGAAACTTCTTTTCGTGTATTTTGCCTACATACATAAAAAATTAACACATTGTCCTGAAAATCATTTAGCATTAAAAAAAATAAATAAGGAGCTTTTGCGTTTAAAACATTTTAAATGCGTGTGGTGTGTTTTTTGAGTGATCACATTTTTTTTTTATGCTCTTACTTTACCGTAGTTTTTATCTTATTCTTTTTATTTCTACACTAATACATTTGTTTTTGCTCTTTTGGTTGAAAGAATTTGGCAACAAAAGAGTCCCAAAAGTTTAATCACGCTGCAAAATTTTTTAATGAATGCTGAATAGAAAAGTCTGGAATATCTCCACTTTGGCGTGTTCCAAGTTATGACAATCTTCCCAAAACTTGCTTTAAAATGATAAAATTCTGCCACAAGTGAATTAATTTGTCAAGAAGTAAGTTATCTTGTTCAACTTGCAATGAGATTAGTATTTGTTATCAGTCATTTTTTCCATATGTTATTCTTTCTTAGAATAGAATGAATTAATATTTTCTCAACAACAAAAGAGTTACAATCAGAACCATTGGTTTTAGCTAAAAAAATTACAACTTAAATTTCTGAAAAAATATTTTTAAAAATCAATGTTACAAACGTTAAATATTAGTGGGTTCCTAAGAATTCTTCAGGAAAAATATATTTATTATTTTATTTAAAGTGAATAAAAAATATGAAAATTTAAGATAACTTTTTGAAACGTGGAGTGGACACATGGCCACGATTTCTTGATTCCGAAATTTTTAATCTGTCAGAAACAAAACAATAAGTTTTATTTTCTTCATATGATGGTAACTGAAACATTCTCATTTCGTAATTTTCTTTAATTACTTTTTTGCATATCAAGCTATAAACATTTTTTTATTTCTTTTTACATTTCTCACCCACATACAGAAAGAGTAAAAAATAAATATAAATATTAGATCTTTCCTTTTAATCCAGGAATCACCAGAGAACAATACTTTGACCAAATGTTTCGCTTCTGAAAGCTACTTTATTTTTTCAATGAAAAGTAAGCTAAAAACATTTCCCGACGAAAAACAAATCTCCGTTCGCAAGGGAAGGAAAAGAAAGTTTGTAACTGAGATTCCAAGTAGAGTATTTCTTTTGCTGTAAAAATACATCCTCCTGTTGCATATCTTAAACATAAAAAGAAGGAAAATGTATATACCTTTTCGTATGGCTGTCTTGAGGATATTTATCAATCTGATTTCTGGTGAATATACCATTTCAGTGAATACCGCAACTGGGAAAATTGAGATTTTTTTTCCAGAACCTCTGTTTGACGAATGTTTAAAAGTCAAAGTTCAAAAGTGGTCAAACAGATGAGATAGATATAAAATTTCTTTTTACCAAATATTATAGTGCTTTATATTTATTTCGATTCTCCTCGATGGTTTGAACTGCCGTGTAAAACGGGTTATATTTCATCAAAAAGAATTTAAACATTCTGCTAGCTCAGTTTTGCTTCTCTTCGACGGTGCTGTGTAAAATGAATTATATTTCATCAAAAACTTTTTTTTTCTTTGATTTTGTTAAAATTCATGTGTATCAACAAATAATGCGTTTCACCCACAATATGGAATATCATGCGGCGGATTGCCGTCTTTTATTTCGTACACCACATGTTCACAAAAAAGCAAACTGAAGATAAACCAAAGAAGGAAATTTATTCAACAAGTTTTGAAATAACAAGGAAGAAAGACAAAATGGTTAACTGGGAATCGAAAATGTCAAACACGTAACGTAAAAATAGCGCATGCGATATTAATAAGAGAGCACTTTAAAATAATAAATCGCTTCACTTCACAACGTTCAAGAATAAAGTTCTAGTGATATATGGCATGGTTGCTGCAATCTACTTGTTGAGTTTCTTAGGCGAGTCATATAGGGATGCATTGGAGCATGGCGACTTATCCTCTTACTACCTTGGTGAAAACAAAAGCATCCTTCGCTACCATGTTTACTCATAATGCCTAAATTTCCATCTGAAGAACATAATTTGGATCTCAGCCCCCCCCCCCCTTTTTCCAAAAGGGTGAGTTTAGATGCTAATATCAATTAAATGTTTAATACATCTCATAATTTTGAGACCACAACAGATTCAACATGAAATTGTTGTCTTTGGTATATAAAACCGGCTTTGGTCGTGTTAATTGCAGAATTCGGAATTACTTGAGTCTAGTGTTCATTTAACAAGTAAATGAATTCAACTCCTACTCTTTGTTTAATGACCAAGAGTATGTGTTTTCAAAAGATGATCGATATTTTAGGAGCACAAGTCGGTAAATTGACAATAATATTTTTTATTCAAAGACACAAAAAATGCTCAGAAGATGGAAATGCCTCTTGGCAATTACAATTTTTACCATTATTTCCTCTGATGTAAAGTAAAATTATTCTTTTCTTTAATTAACTAGAAATATCTTTGAAACGTGACTCTCCGCGTAATAACCTTTTTTGCTGCCTTCTAATGGTACTTTATTCTCTTAAAATGGTTGAGAGAAAGGCGATAAGACACTTTTTTTCATAGGATTAATTTTCATCCGTTCGAAGTAATTTTCATAGAACATTTTGTGGAATTGTTAGATAATTAGAGGTACTTATTCACTCCAGACTTTGAACTGTATTCCAATTAAAAGTTTTTGAAGTGAATTTCTTTTAAATGTGAAGGAAATCGTGTTACTCAATGAAGAACCTTTTTTCCGTTTCTGTTACTTTTCGGCGGCAATCTTCGCTTTTTCTTTTTTTATTTATTTTCTTCAACTCTTTTCTTTGCTGCTCTGAAAAATATTTTGCGAATATGTTCTCGTACTACTTGAATGCTATTTTTGCAGAATTAGAAAAAAAATCCTCAGAGGAAAAAACTGTTTTTCCCCTTATGTTATTTAAACAAACGCAAAATGTAAAATTAGAAATATCTATGAACTTATTTTAAATATTTTTTGTGGAGGAGGAAAAACTTATGTTTCAGTTTCGAAGTTATTTGCCAAGGTATGGAATATAGTAAGGTACAGTAATATAATGAGGGCCATCTACACTGTTAAAAAAATTTCCTGAAAATAACGAAAAAATATACGGCAGCTGAGTTGCCGGAGTGTTTCCGTTTCGTTAATTATATTTCCGTGATTTTACGGAAAAATTACGAACGGAGCGTTCGTCATTTTTCCGTTAGGCATTTTTTCGTTTCGTAATTCTCCGTTCTTCATTTTTTCGGTTCTTACTATCCCCGCTTATACGTTATAGGCTTATACTTATACGCTTTGACTTATATGTATACATGCAAGATGGAAAATTATTTAAATTTTGCAAATTAACAAGCGCTTTTATAGCAGCTTAATATCAATAGCAAATTATCTATGGAAGTTCAATAAATTAGTCCTTTAAGTGTCGCAAAATGCGTAGATTGTGTAGAACAACAAATGCACAAATTGAAATTTTAAGAAACATTTGAAAATTTGCGAAACAATATAAACATATAAAAAGAAAAAACATGGGTAATGTGCTGCCTTATCTTTTTCGTTTGTTCTTTTTATATGTTTATATTGTTTCGTAAATTTTCAAATGTTTCTCTAAAGTTTCTTAAAATTTCAATTTGTTCATTTGTTGTTTTTTCCAATCTACACATTTTGCGCCACTTAAAGGACTAATTTATTAAACTTTCATATATAATTTGCTATTAATATTAAGCTGCTATAAAAGCGCTTGTTTATTTTGCAAAATTTCAATAATTTTCCATCTTGCATATATAAGTATAAGCGTATAGGTATAAGCCTATAACGTAAAAATGTGGGTGATTAAAATATGGGAAAATGAGAAACAGAAAAATAGAGCAATTAAAAAAGGAGCGTAAACTAGCTCACCAGAAAATTGTATAAACATAAGACAAAATGATGAGCAAAAATGTAAACTTAAAACTCTTACGAATTTTGTTTTTTAGAAAAAGTTTGAAAATATCCGCTCATATACTTCAAACTTTTAAACATCTTGCCTTTAAAAAAAATACTAAAGCAATACAAGAATTGGCTTTTTTTTTTCATTAAAAATTTTAGTTCATTAAAATAACATGATTTTTTTGAAAAGATTACATCAATCTCGCATAAAATACTCAAATATTTCGCAGATGGAATGATCAATGCATAGTATTTCTGAGAGGATAACTTCAAAAAATTAAAAAGTATTAACAAGGTGCATTCTTTTAAAAATATTTTCTCTTATGTTTGAATAAAAATTAAGTTCTTTCGAAAGTTCTTTTTTTCCTTTCTGAATTTCAAACATTCGTGGTTCCTTAAAAAAAAAAATCCTGTATTGTTACTGATTTCCTCTATTTTCATATATATTTACGTTATGGTGTTCATAGTGATCATCACTTTCAGAAATGCACTCTCAAAATTAACGAATTTTCTTTGTTTTTGATGAAATGACTTCCAAGAATATACCCCGAGCGAACATTTCGTCAAATGTAGCGAAATATTTCTTTATCCTAGTATCGTCAAATTGACAATCATTTTCGTAGTTTTGACAACATTAATTTCGTCACATTAACGAAGTAAAGTCATAAAGTAAAAAAGCTAAGTTTTGAAACTAAGCTTTTAAATCTTGATATAAAATTACAAAAATCATTTCACTAAATTTTACTAACCCTCAGCACCAGTAAGTTTATACATGCAACTCCTAAAATGCACAATTGGTTTACATCATGAAATAACTAACTGTTAAGTCTGGACTCAGATTAAAATAAAAATAGCAGTAACAAAAATAAAAATTCTTACCTCCAATTTGGAATAGAAAATGCTCAAAAAAGGCAACAATAGAGCGAGTAGATTTTAAAATATACTAACACGCCCTTTTGTTGCCCATTTTGATTTTATCCATTGCGATAAACGAAGTCTTCTTAAGAAAATGCTCATAATCACATTCATACCGCTTAAACACATGAAAAGATCCAAAATATTTTTTCAGTCAATTTGATTAACTACGCAGAATCCTGGAATAATTCTTATTCAACTCTGTTCTTCGAAGCATTTTCAAATTGAAACAAAATGGCGCACGTAATAACGTCCTGCGGAATACGATTAAATAACATTCCAATGTGATGTTTTTTGTTTAGTAGCTATTCAAACGACGAGACACCAGATGTCCTCTTTTCCATGCTAATGCGAATAATACAAGTCGCTTCATAGAGGCTTAAACATGCATATTAATTCTCGATGACTTTGCGTGTCTTTTGCTGTGCACTTTGATTCAGTTATGAATCATTTATGCTGCCAAAAACTAAGTCGTATCTGCGCACGCGCGAAGTCTATTCAGACTCTCTCTTAACTTCCTTGTTCGATAGATTTCAACCACAAAACCGGGTACATTCCGTTTTTTGTTTCTCCAACTTGGTAATTCCCGGAATAGTTCCGTTTTTTTAAGGAAAAGTTATGTTTTGAAACGAAAACGGAAATTTACTGTTAAAATCAGTAAAAATCTTCCTGAAAATTCAGGTTTTTTTTAACAGTGTAGCAGTTAGAAAATTTATTTTACAAGGGTTATCCAATATGTTTTTAGCAATCAACAATTGTTTGTTTGCTGGCTTCAATTAATTCTGGTTGTGATAAAATATAGAACCTTTTGTTTCTTAATTACTTATTCATTCTTTAAAACTGGAGAAATTTTGTCTTCAGACAGTGCAGATAAGATTCTGTTAAAACAACAGGCATGGTATTTTGGAGCCTTAAAGTTTCAAAGAGTAATTTCTTGGTGCTTTGGAACTCAAAAACCATTCTCTAAAACCTCAACTCTTCGGTGTAGCAAACTGTTATAATATGAGCGATTTAAACTTAGCATGAATCAATCGCATAACGTTAAATATTATGGTTTATGGACGCTGCCACAATTAAACCGTTTTTTTCGCATCAAAAACACGTTACGCGACTACTTACTAAAGACATTGTTTAAGTTTGCCCTCAAAATAATATCTACACGACTGAACCCACTCCGTTAAATTATACTACTTTTTTGCCATATCTCTTGGAACTTTTTTACAGTTATGAGGTATATCTACTACATTAGGAAACATTATTTATATTTATTTCAATCAAAAAGAATAGTGCCAAAAGTAGTGATGATTATGAGAAATTTCGTTACAACGCTGCTACCTTTAGCATAGTAAAAAATAAATTTATTTCTCTAACAAAATTGATATCGTCTACTCAGTAATTATCTTAAAGCGTTTATCAAAACTCTTTAAACAGACCTAATATGTAAACATCGTCCCTCTAAATTGATTACTGCGTTAAAAGTGCTTGTATCGGAACATGTCAGAATGTATAAACTTATTCACGTTTAACCGAAATAACCTATTATTACCTTTTTATCCACCATCTAAAGTAAAAGATGTGATAAAAATTTTGATGAACCAGGAAACTCTTATACAAATTGCCTAAGATAATTAGTTTTTTTGCAAAAACATTGTTTTTTCAACTTACCTTATTTTCCAATTACGTCTAGATCATCTTAGCTAGGTTCTTGCTTACATCATGTTGGTGAATAAAAATGCATAAATGTATTCAAATTTGTTTGCACCTAATAACATATAATAGCATTAATGCTTATCTTTAGAGAAAGTGAATTGCTTAATTATGTTCCCTAATTTCAATCCTTAAAGTAAATTTTATTTTCTTTGCTGAAATTGTTTCTGGCCAAGTTCTTTGTAAGAGTAATCTTTGTTTTGAAGAAAAAAATAAGAGAAAAAGCCTTTTCTTTTGCAATCTAATGAAATACAGCACTGATTTCTTGGAATATGAAAATAAATATACTTATTTTTTATAACAACATTACAGGAACGAAACAATTATTTAGTGCAAGCTGTAATACATAACATAGCGTTATAGGTGCAGTAAAAAAATGCTCTTTAAGTCATTTCTTTTAAAATTATTACGTCACGATTTATTTTTTCCATAAAAATATCTATGCTTTGCGTGCAGTTTGAGGCTCAAATTTTAAAACAAGCAAGGGAAAACATCTACACACACTACATATTGTAAGTCTTTGTAAGTTGTAAATTTAATTTTGAGCTGTGAGTTAACTTTGAGTTACTCCATATTTTTTAGTATACTAGAAGTCAACAAAAACAACATGCGGAAGGCTCAGTGCTGCCATTTGCTGGTGATTTTATTCTATCAGTTTTCTTCTTTAATTTAACAAAACGGGCTCGTAACAGCTACTCTTAAAAGCTGATGTGAAAATGCTGAAATTTCTTGCATTATATTGCAACATTCTTTTTCTCTATCTCTACTCTCTACTAATAATAAAGCTGAAGGTGGTTCTGTCTGTCTGTCTTTCTTTCTTTCTGTCTGTCTGTCTGTTACGCGCGTAGCGCCAAAACCGTTCGGTCGATTTTCATGCCACTTGGCACAAAATTAGTTTGTAGCATGTAGTTTTGCACCTCGAAGCGATTTTTCGAACATTCCATTTCGTTCTTTTTCTATTCGAATTCTTAGAGGAAATTCGATAAAATAGGGAAGAAATATTCCATACACATTTTCAAGTCTTATGTCATTCGAAAGCTTGAAATTTTCTGCACAAAATGACGTTTTTTCGAAGTTTCTACGATCATCAGGAGAGCTGTAACAATTGTTTTTAGAATCCCGAAATTCAAGGCTTACCTTCAGTAAAGCAAGCCAAACGATTCTAAAATGGCTTTGCTCGCGAATAAAATTTGTTTGAAAATAGAGATGAAATGAATTATTTTATCAACGGAAATCAACTTTTCATGTTGTTACCATGGTTACGTTTTTATTTCGTTCTTTTTCCCTTAATAATTTTAAAAATGTATTTGTTTTTGTAACAATCCAAACTCCAAGCCTTATTAAAATTAGTCAAATGAAATATTAAAAACCGTGATAAAATGGCACCTGTCAATCAAATGAGAAATCGAGTCCTTTCCTTAAAATACAGGATACCATTCTAAATTTATCGTCTGCAAAACATATTTTACTTCATTATTAATTTATTTCAATATAAATTGCAGCAAATGGCTTGAGTGAACGAATTTAGCTTTTAATTTATCGTTTGCTGGTTGATCTTTGTCGATGTTTATTGTTTTTATTATCATTGTGAAGAATAATGCACGAAATTTCTATGACTAATACTTAAAATTTTTAGGATCAGTTGAGTTTAAAAGAAAAAAATGCTCCAAATATACTTTTGCAATGTGATTATTTATTGTTGGACTGTAATTTGCAGCAATAATTGCATTTAATAAATAATGAAAGACAATATTAAAAATTATTTTTTTGGCGACTTTTTTACAATTTGGCATTCAATTCTATTTCAGTATATTTACTTCTATCTTATTGCGATATTGCAACGTTCTTTCTAAAGTATGTCATTTCGGAAAATGTATTATTTTGTTTTTGAAGTTAGGAAAGAAAACTTTCTTCTTCTTTTAAACTTTGGTAAGATTTCTGTTGGTTTCTGTGAGCAACAAAATTTTTCTTATTTTTTCTTTTGGCTTATTTTTGTGCACCTATCTTTGGGGTTGCATTCGAATGTCCCCAAGGGGGTGATTTACCCCTTTTATGGGGTAATCAGGGCTTTCAATGCAGACCAAAGTGATATGAATTGGCGCGACCACTTGGCGATATCTCGCCAAGCTTTTGGTCACCAAGTGTTTGGCGCCAATTTGGCGACATATCGCCAAGTTGG
This sequence comes from Uloborus plumipes, assembly GCA_038373865.1. Taxonomy (NCBI): domain Eukaryota; kingdom Metazoa; phylum Arthropoda; class Arachnida; order Araneae; family Uloboridae; genus Uloborus; species Uloborus plumipes. The sequence continues at coordinate 51,331 of JAXGGA010008477.1, forward strand.
CAATAAATTTAGCGAAAAAAAAAATTTTTTTTTGGGTTCAATTTGGCGCTATTGGCGATATTTTGCGAAAAATCTACTGAATGATGTTAAAATCGGCGATATTTAGGAGATTAATCATTGTAAAACATTTTTTTGCATTGTTTCGTGGCAAACTAGGGATGCAAATGTTTGAATTGTTATCTTACTCACTTCAAGCACTATTTTAGCACTTAAGGCATCTACTAAGAAATTTACACGTAAAAGGAAGTAGTGTAGGGTCCATACCAAATTTTTATATCATACTTTGAAGGAATTATAGTTGAATTATAACTAAAATAGAGTATTTTTTTCTGCTATATCATTTTTTTACAAATGAACTTTTAATTTTATACCACGGGCAAAGCCGTGCGGGTACCGCTAGTAATGTAATAAATGACAAAAATATTTTGCTACTGTGAGCTAGGCTCCGTATAGCCCATAAAGCTCAGGGCCATTAAACCCAATTAAACCAAACCGGTTGCTCTACCAGCAAATTTTAGAGTTTCAAAATGGTTTTACCTTTATCAGATATTTTTAATCACATTTCTGACATAGTACAAATTACAAAAAATGTCTGGATAGCTTTGATCCAGGTTAAAAATTCTTTAAAAATATTTTTTTACAATTAATATTTCTTATTTGAGGATAACTATGACTATATGTACACTTCTACCTTCGCTTTAATAGATGAGCCTAAAAAATGCGTACATAGTCTTGATGGAGTAATAAATCATTTACCAGTGTAAAGGAAGTTTTATGTTTAGTCTACTTCCTTCAGCCCCGTTATGCCTATTCCAGACTAATGATCGCTAATAAGATGAAACCTGCTTATCTGGATACATAAGCAAGTTTTTTGGTACCTAGCAGTTCTGCTGTTGATAACTGTAACTTACAGCTAATGTTTGCATGTTATACTCCTCCAGTGACTTTGAAAAATTTATTCGTGAATAAAGTGCAAAAGTTTTTTTTTTTTTTAATTCTTCACTACATTTTTACAGGGGTCAAAATTACCTGAAATAGTTGGATAAATTTAAAGCAGGTTAATAATTAGTTTTTAACAATTTTTAAAATTTTCTTGCTTAAAAATACCTTATTTACTACATAATTGAAAACTTGAAAACATTTCTTCGAATAAGGTGGAAGCCAGACTTTTTTTTTCTACATTTGTTCGATGCCTAAAGCAACGATCCGTTAGCTAGTAAAATATATCGAAAGTATATTAAGAACAAGATTCGTTAGCATTTGTAGGATATTTAGGAACGCAAAGATTCCTTTACAACAGAGCCACCAATTGTCGCAAAAAGATAATAGACTTATTTCAAAACTTTTGATCGTGCATCGCAAAAATAATAATGATAATAATAATAATAATAACACCCACATAAAATAGGTCAGACAGTTCTGGAACATACCACTTCCTAAAATGAATCCCTCAAGCAATCATCAACACCCAGCATTAAAAATATCTTCAATGGCCTAAAAGAAGGTAAAAGTTTTTTCAGAAACGGCTACATTGCACTGTTGACTCGATAACGTGAACTTCACTAATCGCTTAAAGAAATGCAATGAAGTGACTTATGCTAATCGCTTTAAGTTTTGCTACAGCAATTTAACAAAAGTTACTGAATGTTTAAGAAAGACAATTGAGTTCATTATAAAATTTAATACAAGGTGCTTCAAACGGACAGGATTGGTATCCAAAGCTGTATGCTGCCCTAAGCCAAAAAAAATCACCACTAGTGGTTTTTATACTTCCCTCTGCATTGGAAAAAGTTTTGACTATTTCGAAATCTCTATCTCTATCTCTTCTCTTCTCTACTAATAATAAAGCTGAAGGTGGTTCTGTCTGTCCTTCTTTCTTTCTGTCTGTCTGTCACGCGCGTAGCGCCAAAACCGTTCGGTCGATTTTCATGCCACTTGGCACAAAGTTAGTTTGTAGCATGTAGTTTTGCACCTCGAAGCGATTTTTCGAAAATTGCATTTCGTTCTTTTTCTATTCGAATTCTTAGCGGAAATTCGATAAAATAGGGAAGAAATATTTCACACACATTTTCAAGTCTTATGTCATTCGAAAGCTTGAAATTTTCTGCACAAAATGAAGTTTTTTCGAAGTTTCTACGATCATCAGGAGAGCTGTAATAATTGTTTTTAGAATCCCGAAATTCAAGGCTTACCTTCAGTAAAGCAAGCCAAACGATTCTAAAATGGTTCAGCTCGATAATAAAATTTGTTTGAAAAGAAAGATGAAAAGAATTATTTCATCAACGGAAATCAACTTTTCATGTTGTTACCATGGTTACGTTTTTATTTCGTTCTTTTTCCCTTAATAATTTTAAAAATGTATTTGTTTTTGTAACAATCCAAACTCCAAGCCTTATTAAAATTAGTCAAATGAAATATTAAAAACCGTGATAAGATGGCACCTGTCAATCAAATGAGAAATCGAGTCCTTTCCTTAAAATACAGGATACCATTCTAAATTTATCGTCTGCAAAACATATTTTACTTCATTATTAATTTATTTCAATATAAATTGCAGCAAATGGCTTGAGTGAACGAATTTAGCTTTTAATTTATCGTTTGCTGGTTGATCTTTGTCGATGTTTATTGTTTTTATTATCATTGTGAAGAATAATGCACGAAATTTCTATGACTAATACTTAAAATTTTTAGGATCAGTTGAGTTTAAAAGAAAAAATTGCTCCAAATATACTTTTGCAATGTGATTATTTATTGTTGGACTGTGATTTGCAGCAATAATTGCATTTAATAAATAATGAAAGACAATATTAAAAATTAATTTTTTGGCGACTTTTTTACAATTTGGCATTCAATTCTATTTCAGTATATTTACTTCAATCTTATTGCGATATTGCAACGTTCTTTCTAAAGTATGTCATTTCGGAAAATGTATTATTTTGTTTTTGAAGTTAGGAAAGAAAACTTTCTTCTTCTTTTAAACTTTGGTAAGATTTCTGTTGGTTTCTGTGAGCAACAAAATTTTTCTTATTTTTTCTTTTGGCTTATTTTTGTGCACCTATCTTTGGGGTTGCATTCAAATGTCCCCAAGGGGGTGATTTACCCCTTTTATGGGGTAATCAGTGCTTTCAATGCAGACCAAAGTGATATGAATTGGCGCGACCACTTGGCGATATCTCGCCAAGCTGTTGGTCACCAAGTGTTTGACGAAAAAAAATTTAGCGAAAAAAATTTTTTTAGGTTCAATTTGGCGCTATTGGCGATATTTTACGAAAAATCTACTGAATGATGTTAAAATCGGCGATATTTAGGAGATTAATCATTGTAAAACATTTTTTTGCATTGTTTCGTGGCAAACTAGGGATGCAAATGTTTGAATTGTTATCTTGCTCACTTCAAGCACTATTTTAGCACTTAAGGCATCTACTAAGAAATTTACACGTAAAAGGAAGTAGTGTAGGGTCTATACCAAATTTTTATATCATACTTTGAAGGAATTATAGTTGAATTATAACTAAAATAGAGTATTTTTTCTGCTATATCATTTTTTTACAAATGAACTTTTAATTTTATACCACGGGCAAAGCCGTGCGGGTACCGCTAGTGGTAAAATAATTTACTAAACTGCAAAAAATGAATGTTGTTTTTACAGTAAAATAACGCTAATTTTATTCTTAATAGCAAACTTTATTCTAATCTACGTAATAATTGTTCTAAAAAATTTTATTCTAGTAAAATTTGCTAATTTTACAGTAATAAACTGTAAAGTTACTCATTTTACAGTTTATTACTGTGCATTTTAAAGTTTTAAGCTGTAACCTCTGATGCCAGTGTAAAACTGTTGTTTGTACAGTATAATTAAGCTAAATTTTACGGCAATAAACTGTAAAATTTCTAACTTTGCGGTGTGAAACTGTAAAATTAGTAGTTTTATAGTTTATTACTATGCATTTTACATTTTTAAATTGGAATCTCGGCTGCCAGTATTATACTGTAAAAACGACATTTCATTTTTCGCTGTGTACTAAAACACTTTTTATTTTAACTACCTAAAATAAAATTGATGTGAATCGTCCGAAGAAAAGCTATCGTTTTGTGGATCACTTTATATAATTCTCTAAAGAACGTTAAAAGTTGAAAGTTCATTGTAACCTAAACTATTGTACTCAGGGTTGAAAAATCAAATAAAAAACTTTCTATAAAATAGATAATCAACTTTCTCTATTTTAGTTTAAGAAAAAAATCAGCATCCTCTAAATACAGCGATCGGCATGCGATGCGAACAAGCAACTTCCTACAAAATCAAATTACGTGTATTATACGTAGCTTTCTAAATCTTGAGATCATTAGTTATTCTATCTTCTTTTATAAATTAAAGTCGCTGCCAAAGAAGATTTATCTTATTTAATTATTTTAAAAGAAAAGGGCGAACGATAAATAATGGAATTTAACATGAGTAAAACAGAAAACCTAGTTCTTATTCTAAATTACCGCAATTTACTTTCCTTTCATAATCATGAATATGTTTTATCATTTTTAGCTGTACAGTTCCATTACCAGTATTTTGAGATAAATTTCAAAATAGATATTTTGAAAATCAGCATATTCTTAAGAAGTTATTAATTAATTTTAAAATTCATGATATATAATTGTAAGGGGGCAATATTTAATATTGCAACTGGCATATAATTATATTTTATCATATAAATAGGAAAATTTTATATTTTACTTTTAAACATATTAATACATTAATGTGAAATGCAAGTTTCCAATAATTTTAATTGGATGTTGTATTCATTTTAAATTCTTATTCAAAGTGCCGTTGATTTCATAATCAAAAACTCAAAAAAAAAATCATGAAAAAAAAATTACTAGGGAAAAAAACAATTATCCTGATTTTTTTTTTTTCTTTTTTAACTCCGGCCTGAATAAAAGGCTAAAATTAAGCAAATCAATTACTGTTCATGTGTTTATGCATCCTCATATACCGGGGAATCACGTTTCTTCCCCTTCTTTTCATTTCTCTCTACCTCATATTTGGATCTTTTTATAACTTTCTTCATAAATTGTCTAATACTATTTTTTACTTCCTTTTACGTAGTAAAGGAAGTATTGTGATCGCGAAAAAAAAATCACTCAAATTTGAGTCTAAATTTTGATTTTGCTCACCCCCGAATGAACATTCCTTAGTTGTTTTGACCTGTCAGCACGTGCATATGTACCTACCAACATATAAGCAGCCGAAAAAATTTTTTCAACCACCCCCGAGTTAATTACGACGAGTTTTCTCGTGACGTCTGTATGTACGTGTGTGCGTATGTATGTATGTGGGTC